>MDKJ01227597.1:0-21414 GCA_005239525.1 Nicotiana knightiana | reverse complement strand
ACTAACCAAATAACGGGCAAACCGATGAAAATATACTCTAATACTTATATCAATTCAATTTATCTAAATTTTCAACTCCGCTCGAAAAGTCGATACAATCACCCTCTGGCCCACGTGCCTGGATTCCGAAAAATTTTCAAAGATAAAGTCTACCCATAACCTCATGAACTCAATTTTATAACTTATTCCCAATTCCATGCCCAAATTCGAGGCCAAAATCCAAAAATATAAATTTCTAGGTCTTCTACCCAAAACCCACAATTTCCACCAATTTCCATGTTTAAATTATTATGATCATGTATTTAACCTAATACTTGCAAGAATTACTTACCTCATAGAAGATGATGACATCCCCTCTCTTCAACGCTCCAAAACGCCCAACCAAAGTGAGAAATGAGTGAAAAATGGCCAGATTCTGTCTTAAAATACACACTGCCCAGACCCGACCTCCGCACCTGCGGCCTCCAGTCTTGCACCTGCGCGCCCGCACCTGCGGCTTCCTCCTCCCCAATCGGGCTCCGCACCTGCGCTCCCTCTTCCGCATCTGCGTTTTCGCAGGTGCAGAAATAACCTCGCAACTGCGCCCCCATCCAAGTCAGCCAAAATCCGCATTTGCGATGCCAAAGCCGCACCTGCGGCCCTTGTTGCGCAGGTACGGTCACACCAGACACCAGCAGCCTTAGTCTTTCCCAACTTCCAAATTCAATCCGATAACCACCCGGAGCCCCCGGGACCCCGTCCAATCCCACCAACCAGTTCCAAAACATAATGCGGACCTGCTCGAGGCCTCAAATCACATCAAATAACATCGAAACAATGGATCGCAACTCAATTTAATCCTTATGAACTTTGAAATTTCCAACTTCTACATTCGATGTCGAAACCTATCAAATCACATCCGATTGACCCCAAATTTTGCACGCAAGTCACATTCAACATTACAGACCTTCTCTAACTATCGAAATCAGAATCCGACCCCGATATCAAAATTTCCACTTCCGGCCAGACTTCTTAAAAACCTTCAAATTTCTAACTTTATCCAAATGACTCCAAAATGACCTGCGGGCCTCTGAATTCACATCTGATCGCGCTCCTAACACCATAATCACCATACGGAGCTATTCCCAGACTCGGAATCCTAAATGGACATCAATAACACTGAAATGCACTTTAACCCAGACTTATGAAGTTTCTTCTAAAATACTAACTTCCGAAATCATCATACGAACCTAATGGAACCTTCAAATCTTGATTCTGAGTCCGTTTACGCAAAAAATCCGATCTTAGTCAATTCTTCCAACTTAAGGCTTCTGAAATGAGAACTTTCTTTCCAATTCAACTCCGAATTCCCGAAATTCAGATCCGACCACGCCTACAAGTCATAATACCTGAAATGAAGCTGCTCATGGCCTTAAACCACCAAAGGATGCGCTAAAGCTCAAAACGACCCGTCGGGTTGTTACATTCTCTCCCACTTAAACATACATTCGTCCTCGAACGTGCCAAGAACTGCTCTGGAGTTATCTGGAATCACCATTAAGACTTCGTGCACCTATCTGTGCTGCCATCACTCAGCTGAGCGCATTAGCTCGATCAAATCCGAAAATATCCTCCTTTATCCATACCATAAGCTCAGAACCCAGTTCCAACTCCCGAAATTCTCTGCCAGGCCTGTTTCCAATACATGAACACCGAATCAATCACTGCACGAGGTACCTGAACATGATTGCATGCCTTAGGTGAATTAGCACCATACACCACATAATTCATCATTTAACCATAATGGCATTCCCTGATCTTAATAGCTAAAATTCCACGAATCTGATGCTCCCAGTGCACTTCATGACATATATATAGGTCTAGCTATAACACTTACGATACCACTGCAACAGAGGAGGTGTGTATAAATTTACAACCAACTGCAAAGTTAACCAATCATTGAATCTCTCCTCTCGACTAGAATCATCACCTAATTACGAACCAACTAATGGTATTTGTCCTTTAATATACTTCACACAATCCTATCGCACTGATCCCTGGTCCAATAATCTCGTGTCACCCAGTATGAACTGTTCAGACAACAAGTCACCCCAGAGATGACCAACAGTCTCACATGATGCCACAATGTGCCAATAGGCCACAACTCGAACACGATACATAAGGAAATGACTCAGGAAGGGACTACTCGACTCCCACAACTAATATGAACTTTCCTTAGAAAATAAAAAGTAAAACACAAGAAAAATAAATATAGGGGACTGTACTCAACACCACACTGTTGCGGCGTGCAACCCGATCCAAATAATATAACCGTGGAAGCGTGCCACCTGATCCACCCATAAAATTCACGTAAGGAGATACACATCGAGCTAAATTTCTCATTACCAAAAAATATCGAATATCGGTCACAAGCACGCTAAGTGCATAATACTATCCTGGGGAGACTGATAGAGCCATACACTACAAAACTCAAGCACAGCTGAGGTGAGATATATATACTCTAAATCTCAAGATCTTTCCTGTTCCCATAACATCATCACTACGCGCAATCTCAACACATAAGAAACTATCAAGCCGTTTCACAACTCACACGGCACAATCATAATATTACATGAAATGGACGAGGATGGAACAACATCTAATGTTCTAATACCTCTCCATGAGAAGCGCTATACTGATGAACACACCTGACTCTTATGGAGCCCATAATTATATTTAAATCCATTCACAACCTTCAAGCCGATTTCGCTCGCACCGAACTAGGCTAATAGCCTTACCTGGGTCCATAATAACCCATCTTTCCTCATAAAACGCAAGAACAACCATCACAGCCGGAGAAAAACCCCTACATACGCAACCAAATGAACTGAGCCCCCTCCAGGCATAAACTCTCAAATAAACAATATTATACTTCTTTATACTTGGTCTGAATCTTCAATCAATCAAGTGACTACATGTCACACTCATATCGCGTGGAATACACTTCCACGACCTCATGCACTAGATAACAAGTATGCACCTCCATACCACCGGCCACACAACTACTGTAAAGCCTACCATGAAACCTGCAACCAGAACGCAACGCCTCTTACACAACCACCGATCTTAGGTGATGCTGAAGACAATACCAGCTTACTCTAAACATCCATTCCCTTTCCTTGCTCCTCCGAGCTCGTGACATCCTTGCCAACACCGAACTGCTACCTTGATCCTCGCTTACAAATTTCACACCGTTCACTGCACCTAACATGCCAATATGCAATCACAGAGGAATATCGTCATAACTCCTGAAACCACTAATAGGGTAAACACTTTATCACATAGAAACCTTTTACTTAACTCAATTCAAGAGAACCATAACAACACGAGTGAATTCTCATAATCACAAAACATGCAAATCCTGAAGTAATAGTCTATACCACCATAATCCTTCTGGGATCCGCCTACACATGACAGGCCATAATACTTGAATGCTTCCAAATAAAATCAATTACGGCGGCCATCAAGCACTCACACGCACTGTCATAACTCACATGCATAACTAATCATACTGAAAGGACTGACTACTGCCGCCACTGCGCCAATTCCACCATGGCTGGCCATCTAACTTTTCCAAATTTCCATTACTCGCGTCATTCTCAAACTCCACTTCTGCAGGACATAACTGATTCACCCGTATACCTCCAACTGAAACTGATACGAAACTTAGCCACACACTTAACTTATCAACAACAGACTTCCCCCACTTTTCTCAAGCCATAGATCAATATGAACAATAACTTACAATTCCCATACGCTAACACCGCCACAATACCGCAGTGAGATTCAATTAAACCTTTTATAAGCTCATATAACACGACCCATCTTATACCTTAATCCAATTCGCACTCACCTTAGGGATGATGATAACTCAAAATCAACACATAAAAACTCAATTCGCACTCACTTCGAGCGATTCCATTCCACGAGACTACTTTGTCTCCAAGCCCATGAATCGTTTCATGCTCTCCTTGCACGCATATTCACATCTTGGACCGGCATACCCATTCTGATAACCCTTCTATGAAACCGAAGTCATTTCTCCCTTCTATGAACCCAAATGCTACTCTGCACGCTGAAGATAACGTAGAACACTCCAACCATTTTTTCTTGCCCATAATTCCGCTCCAAAAGCTCGATTCTTAACCATATTGTGGGCTTGAAATCCTTAGACACCACATTTTGACCTTCGAATTTACTAGGACCGTTATTGAAAGTCACCCACTCTGGCTAGGTCCCGAATATAATCAACTCCACGGCTTCACTGGTACCTGAATACCCATCTTGAATAAGCACCTGACTGAATCACTTCCCTTGCAAATTACCTCTACACTAAGCATAAATCCTGAATCGTTCCAAAGCCTAAACCTTATTCCATAAGAC
Organism: Nicotiana knightiana; assembly: GCA_005239525.1. Lineage (NCBI taxonomy): Eukaryota > Viridiplantae > Streptophyta > Magnoliopsida > Solanales > Solanaceae > Nicotiana > Nicotiana knightiana. Next base: position 16,992 of record MDKJ01227597.1, on the reverse strand, counting down.
CAACCTTTGCACACATTTATCAAATCCTATGCTCAATTACTACTCATGACTTCTTCTCGTAGCTGTAATAACCCACTAATATGCCGATGACCAGAAGTTTCGCCAGTAGATACCAAGCAACCCAATCGCAGGCCGTGGAACTCTCCCACTTATCCTGAAGTCGCTATCACACAAATCTGAAACTCACTAAGAATCTTCCTTCCTTGTTGACATGATTCTTCATAACCAACTCGCCAAATTCCTTGAAATCCTTCCATTAGCATTTCGCAAGCACTCTGAGTCATTAACCACATTCTCATATCCGAGCTCTTGCTGAATAGTCAGTAAAATCCCTCGCGAAACTCCGCCAACCATGCAACCACTTGCCTGCTCACAAAAGATAACCCACCTGCGAAAATTACCAACTGACACCTTCCAACGATGTTGTACTTCACAATCTCTATGACCTCAATACCCCATCTATGGTGAGAGCCGTTCGACCCTTCGGCAGTGCACAGTTTATATTTATCGTTGGTCGAGCCGTTCGACCCTCGGCATTTCTTGTGCATGTTATTTGCTGAGTACTTTTTGAGATTTTTAACTCTTTACTGGCCTTGAATTATAAATTGTCAACTGAAATGACTGGGATATAAATTTTGTATATATGGAAGAAGTTGTTATTTCCTATCACTATTTGTTATTTACCTATGATATACATGCTTAGTGTCATCCTTGTTCATATTGAATTAACCTCTAGCAAGTGTCAAAGTCGACCTCTCGTCACTACCTCTTTGAAGTTAGGCGGGATACTTACTGAGTACACGTTATTTTCGTACTCATACTACACTTGTTGTGCATTTTTATTGCACAGGTTCATGTATATCTAGTGGCCCTGCTTGGCGTTGTGGCATGGTTGATATGGGGAACTTGGGTGAGGTGCACCTCTCGAGACGACCCGCTGCTGGCAGAGTCTCTCTCAGATGTATTGTATTGTACTTTTATTTCTTTGTCCAGTTTGTATTCCGGACAAATAATGTATCACATGGATACTTCCTAGAAATTTTGTTCATGCACTTGTGACACCAGGTTCTGGGATGACTTTGGGATGTATTTGTCGAATGAATTATTTAAAACATCGTTGTTACTCGGTAAATTTATTTTGATCTTTATATAATGAAATAAAAAGTAACGATTTTGAAAAATACTAAAATAGGAATTTAATTAACCATTGAGTGTTGGCTTGCCTCACTGTGGTGTCCGGCTCCATCACGACCTTGATGGATTTTGGGTCATGACAATGTGGTATCAGAGAACTAGGTTCCCTTAGGTCTCAATTTGCCATACTTGCCAAGAAAAAAATGGTTGGAGTGTATTCCACACGATATGAGTGTGACATGTAGTCACTTGATTGATTGAAGATTCAGACCAACTATAAAGAAGTATAATATTGTTTATTTGAGAGTTTATGCCTAGAGGGTGCTCGATTCATTTGGTTGCGTATGTAGGGGTTTTGCTCCGGCTGTGATGGCTGTTCTTGCATTTTATGAGGAAAGGTGGGTTATTATGGACCCAGGTAAGGCTATTAACCTAGCTCGGTGTGAGCGGAATCGGCTTGAAGGTTGTGAATGGATTTAAATATAATTATGGGATCCATAAGAGTTAGGTGTGTTCATTTCAGTATAGCGCTTCTCATGTAGAGGTATTAGAACATTAGATGTTGTTCTATCATCGTCCATTTCATGTAATATTATGATTGCGCCATATGAGTTGTGAAATGACTTGATAGTTTCTTCTGTGTTGAGATTCCACGTAGTGATGATGTTATGGGAGCAGGATAACTCTTGAGATTCAGAGTATATATATCGCACCTTAATTATGCTTGAGTTTTGTAGCGTATGGCTCTATCAGTCTCCCCAGGATGGTATTATGCACTTAGCGTGCTTGTGACCGATATTCGATATTTTGTGGTAATGAGAAATTTAGCTCGTTGTGTATCTCCTTACGTGAATTTTATGGGTGGATCAGGTGGCACGCCACCACGGTTATGTTATTTGATCGGGTTGCGTGCAGCAACAGTGTGATGTTGAGTACAGTCCCCTATATTTATTTTTCTTGTGTTTTAGTTTCTATTTTCTGAGGAAAGTTCATATTAGATGCGGGAGTCGAGTAGTCCCTTCCTGAGTCATTTCCTTATGTATCGTGTTCGAGTTGTGGACTATTGGCGCATTGTGGCATCATGTGAGACTGTTGGTCATGTCTGGGGTAGCTTGTTGTCTGAGCAGTTCATACTGGGTGAGACGAGATTATTGGACCAGGGATCAGTGCGATAAGATTGTGTGAAGTATATTAAAGGACAAATACCATTAGTTGGTTCGTAATGAGGTGATGATTCTAGTCGAGAGGAGAGATTCAATGATTGGTTAACTCTACAGTTGGTTGTAAATTTCTACACACCTCCTCCATTGCGGTAGTATCGTAAGCGTTATAGAAAGACCTATATATATGTCATGAGGTGCACTAGGAGCATTAGATTCGTGGAATTTTGGCTATTAAGATCAGGGAATGTCATTATGGTTAAATGATGAATTATGCGGTGTATGGTGCTAATTCAGATAAGGCATGCAATCATGTTCTGGTACCTTGTGTAGTGATTGATTCGGTGTTCATGTATTGGAAACAGGCCTGACACAGAATTTCGGGAGTTGGAACTGGGTTTTGAGCTTATGGTATGGATAAAAGAGGATATCTTCGGATTTGATCGAGCTAATGCGCTCAACTGAGTGATCGAAGCATAGGTAGGTGCATGAAATGTTAACGGTGATTCCAGATAACTCCAGAGCAGTTCTTGGCATGTTCGAGGATGAACATATGTTTAAGTGGGAGAGAACGTAACGACCCGACCGATCATTTTGAGGTCTAGCGCGTCATTTGGCGGTTTAAGGCCATGAGCAACTTCATTTTAGGTATTATGACTTGTTGGCGTGGTCGAATCTGAATTTTGGGAAGTTCGAAGTCGAATTGGAAAGAAAGTTCTCATTTCAGAAGCCTTAAGTTGGAAAAATTGACTAAGATTGGAATTTTGAGTAAACAACCTCAGAATCAGGATTTGAAGGTTCTAACGGGTTCGTATGATGACTTCGGACTTAGCCATATATTCGGAACGGGTTTTGGATGACCCGGGAGTGTTTCGGCGCATATTGTGGAAGTTAGTATTTTAGAAGAAATTTCATAAGTCTGGGTTGAAGTGCATTTCAGTGTTATTGATGTCCGTTTGGGATTATGAGTCTGGGAATAGCTCCGTACGGTGATTCTGGTGTTAGGAGTGCGATCGGAAGTGAATTCAAAGGTCCGCAGGTGATTTTGGAGTCATTTGGCTAAAGTTAAAACTTTGAAGGTTTTTAAGAAGTCCGACCGGAGGTGGAAATTTTGATATCCGGGTCGAATTCTGATTCCGAAAGTTGAAGCAGGTCCGTAATGTTGAGTGTTACTTGCGTGCAAAATTTGGGGTCAATTGGACGTGATTTGATAGGTTTCAACATCTAATGTAGAAGTTGGAAATTTCAAAGTTCATAAGGATTGGATTGAGTTGTGATCCATTGTTTAGATGTTATTTGATGTGATTTGAGGCCTCGAGCATGTCCGCAATATGTTTTGGATCTAGTTGGTGGGATTAGACGGGGCCCCGGGTGGATTCCGTGTGGTTATCATATTGAATTTGGAAGTTGGGAAAGGCTAAGGCTGCTGGTGTCTGGTGTAAGAAGCGGAAGTCGAGCAGCTGCTTAAAGGAGTGAGTTTGACCAAAGTGAGAGAGTGGCAGTGTAGCATATGAGTTCTATGGTAAGGTAGCCTCACATCTTAAGGAGAAGTTTGGAGCAATCTGAGAATTTTAGTGGACGGGGATTGGGTCCACGGGCTTAAATTGAAATATTGGCTATTTCGGCGGAAGATTGGATACAACAGAGAGGAGTTGTTTGATATGAAGAATGATGCAACATAACTGTGAATTAGAAGATATTGTCGCGTATTTAGTAGATGTCCATGAGGAGCCGACAGACCGGTAAAGTTGGTAAATGAGAACGGGCGTAGGATGTGGTATTGAGGTCGTAGAGATTGTGTAGTACAACGTCGTTGGAAGGTGTCAGTTGGTAATTTTTGCAGGTGGGTTATCTTCTGTGAGCAAGCCAGTGGTTGCGTGGTTGGCGGAGTTTCACGAGGGATTTTACTGACTATTCAGCAAGAGTTCGGATATGAGAATGTGGTTAATGACTCAGAGTGCTTGCGAAATTCTAACGGAAGGATTTCAAGGAATTTGGCAAGTTGGTTATGTAGGATCATGTCAACAAGGAAGGAAGATTCTTGGTGAGTTCCAAATTTGTGTGATAGCGGCTTCAGGCTAAGTGGCAGAGTTCCACCGCCTGCGATTGGGTTGCATGGGTATCTACTGGCGAAAATTCTGGTCATCGGTATATTAGTGGGTTATTACAGCTAAGGGAAGAAGGCATGAGTAGTAATTGAGCATAGGATTTGATAAATGTGTGCAAAGGTTGGCCTTATGGAATCAGGTTTAGGCTTTGGAAGGATTCAGAATTTATGCTTAGTGCAAAGGTAATTTGCAAGGGAAGTGATTCAGTCGGGTGCTTATTCAAGATGGGTGTTCAGGTACTAGCGAAGCCGTGGAGTTGATTATATTCGAGACCAAGCCAGAGTTGGTGACTCTCAATAGCAGTCCTAGTAAATTCGAAGGTCAGAATGTGGTGCCTAAGGATTTCAAGCCCACAGTGCCTCACCTATCCCACACATTACCCCGTGATTTCCATATACCTTATTCATGAGAATTAGCAATTTGATACTTTAACATAAAACTCCAAGTTAAATTCATTTCTACCTCTTATCATTAAAAAAATATGGTGCTAAATACTTGCAAGATATATAAAACATACATACTTCTACCACGTGGACCACGATTGTCACTACCCAAAATACATATGTACAACTTGGGGACTTATTCGGGTATTATTTTAAACGATAAATTTTACGGGTCTTTACATCTTCCCCAACTTAAATTCATTCATCCTCGAATGAGGATCAGAAAATCATTTGGTTTTGAAAACACAATATGCTAACCCCCAATATTTTTCTAATTCCGATATCTTCTGAAAATTTCGCCAGAGTTTCCTCTGTAATTAGGCCTATCTACCTTCCAGAGAGCCCCCGAAACACATGTTTCTTAACCAATTCCACACATAACTAGTTATTTCATGACCTTGCACATAATTTGGTCACCTCGACAAGTCCCATATAATTCAATTACTTCAACATATTATATACACTTCAAGTAATCATTACCCATCTATCCTTCCATTAATCATTTAACCATCACATGAGTTTCACACAATTTCATTTACTCCACGGGGTTGCATATTACTCAATTAGTCACAACATACAGAATTATGGCACAACTTGAGAAGTTACAATAATAGAGAAATTAGGGGAAAATGGGGTGCTTTTGCACAAAACTGAACATAAAATATAATTTGCTTAGAGATGACAGTTCGCACGATCACTACTAGACTTATTCAAACAAATGGGGATATTTTTTTTCATTTAATTTTCCGCTTCCCACGTGGCTTCCTCAACGTGCTGACTTTGCCACAACACTTTAACTAAAGCAATTTCTTTGTTCCTCAATCTACGGACTTGTCTATCAAGAATAGAAACCGGAACCTCTTCATACAATAATTCTTCATTAACCTCAATAGTCTCAACTGGCACGATGGCTGATGGATCTCCAACCACTTTCTTCAACATAGACACATGGAACACCGGGTGCACTAATGACATCTCAGGGGGCAATTCCAGTCTATAAGCCACCTGTCCTATCCTTTGAGAAATCCTATATGGCCCGACATACCTTGGGCTCAATTTCACTTTCTTCCCAAACCGCATTACTCCCTTCATGGGGGAAACCTTCAAGAATACCCAGTCATCTACTTGGAATTCCAATTCTCTACGACGAATGTCCGCATAGGATTTCTGACGACTCTGAGCAGTTTTCATCCTTTCCTGAATGACTATAACCTTTTCCATAGCTTGGTGCACAAGGTCTGGTCCTAACAATTCTGCTTCACCAACCTCGAACCACCCAATCGGAGATCTACACCTTCTTCCGTACAATGCCTCAAATGGGGTCATCTGGATACTAGCATGGAAACTGTTTTTATAAGCAAATTCTATAAGCGGCAAGTGATCATCCCAGCTTCCCTTGAAATCTAATACACAAACTCGCAACATATCTTCAAGCGTCTGAATAGTCTACTCTACCTGCCCATCAGTTTAGTGGATGGAATGATGTGTTGAGATTTACCTGAGTACCGAAACCTTGCTGAAAATTCTTCCAAAAGTTAGCTGTGAATTGGGCCCCTCGATCTGAGATAATAGAAACTGGAGTACCGTGAAGCCTGACTATTTCCTTGATATAAACTGAGCGTACTGTTCTGCAGTATCGGTGGACTTGATTTGCAAGAAATGCGCCGACTTCGTGAATCGATCCACTATCACCCAAATCGAGTTGAACCTACGTGGAGTGCGAGGTAACCCCACCACAAAGTCCATATTGATCATCTCCCATTTCCACATCGGTATTTCCATAAGCCGCGTCAACCCACCGGGCCTCTGATGCTCGGCCTTCGCCTGCTGACAATTAGGACATCTAGATACAAAGTCTGCCACACCTCTCTTCATACCGCTCCACCAATAAACTTCCCGGAGATCATGATACATTTTCGTAGATCCTAGGTGCACGAAATACCTGGAATTGTGAGCCTCCGCCATTACCCTCTCCCTAAGATTATCCACATCTGGAACACATAGCCTTCCCTGGCACCGTAAAACACCATCGTCGCTACCGAGTGAAAACACCAAAATCTTGTTATTCAAAACTGTCTCCTTCAACTGCGCCAATGCTGGATCCATACACTGTTTTTCCTTGACTTCCGCTACAAGGGATGATTCTGCTCCATTATGCACCGTAATATTTCCCTCGTCTGAGGTCGAGAGACAGACCCCCATACTGGCCAATTGATAAATCTTCTGAGTTAAAGGCCTCTGATCCATTTTCAAATGAGCCAAACTACCTATAGACTTCCGACTTAGAGCGTCGGCCACCACATTCGCCTTCCCTGGATGGTACAAAATGTTCATATCATAATCCTTAAGAAATTCTAACCATCGTCGCTGCCTTAAATTCAAATCCTTCTACTTGAAAAAATATTGGAGACTCTTGTGGTCTGAGAACACGTCCACATGGACCCCATAAAAATAATGCCGCCAGATTTGTAATGCAAACACAACTGCCGCGAGTTTTAAATCATGCGTCGGATAATTCTTCTCGTGATTCTTGAGTTTCCTGGAACAATACGCTATAACCTTCCCATGTTGCATCAACACACATCCTAAACCAACCCTTGAAGCATTGCAATAAACCACAAATCCCTCCGTGCCTTCTGGCAAAGTCAACACTGGTGCCGAAGTCAATCTTGATTTCAATTCCTGAAAGATCTTCTCACAAGCTTCGGACCATTGGAACTTAATTGCTTTCTGCATCAATTTAGTCAATGGGGAGGCGAGGGTAGAGAATCCCTCGACAAACCTCCGATAATACCCAGCTAGACCCAAGAAACTGCGAATCTCTGTCGGGGTCGTTGGTCTAGGCCAATCCTTCACTGCTGTGATCTTCTGGGGATCAACCTTAATCCCTTCTCTGGAAACAACATGACCCAAAAATGCGACTGAATCCAACCAAAATTCACATTTTGAAAACTTGGCATACAATTAGTGCTGATGAAGAGTCTGCAGAACTGCCCTGAGGTGATTAGCATGATCCTCCCGACTCCACGAGTAGGCAAGGATGTCATCAATAAAAACAATCACGAAGGAGTCAAGAAACAGTTTGAAAACCCGGTTCAGTAGATCCATGAAAGCCGCTGGAGCATTGGTCAGTCCAAAGGACATCACCAAAAATTCAAAATGTCCATAATGAGTTCTGAAGGCGGTCTTAGGAATATCCTGCTCTCTGATCTTCAACTGGTGATACCCAGACCGTAAATCAATTTTGGAGAAAAACCTCGCACCTTGTAATTGGTCGAACAAATCATCTATCTGAGGCAATGGATACTTGTTTTTTATAGTGACTTTGTTGAGCTATCAATACACATCCAAAGTGACCCATCCTTCTTCCTAACGAAAGGAATCGGAGCGCCCCACAGCGACATACTCGGACGAATGAATCCCTTATCTAATAAGTCTTTCAACTGCTCCTATAACTCCCTCAAATCTGTTGGCGCCATTCTGTACGGTGGAATAGATATTGGCTGCGTATCTGGCAATACATCAATCCTGAAATCGATCTCTCTATCTGGCGGAATCCCTAGAAGCTCATCCAGAAATACTTCAAGAAACTCATTCACGACTGGGACGGACTCGGGGGCAGACACTTCTGAAGTGGTGTCCGCAACCCAGACCAAATGATAAACACACCCCTTTTTAATCATCGTCGAGGCCTTAAGGTAGGAAATAAACCTACCCTTTGGCACCACACCATTCCCTTTCCACTCAATAACTGACTCATTAGGAAACTCTAGCCTCATAATTTTGGTTCGGAAGTCGAGTTTAGCAAAGCACGAGTAAAGACAATCTATTCCCATGATAACATCAAAATCTACCATCCCAAGCTCGATAAGATCGGCCGTGGTATCTCGACCACACACCATGACAACACAATTCCTATAGACTCTCGCGGCTGTAATAGAATCACCAACCAGAGTTGACACAGAGAACGACTCATGAAGTTGTTCGGGTTCTATCCCAAAACTTGAAGCAATAAATGGGGTAACATATGACAAAGAGGACCCCGGATCAATAAGAGCATAAACACCAAGTGTTTGAACAGTCAGAATACCTGTAACAACATCTGGAGAAACCTCCGCACTCTGGCGACCAATCAAAGCATAGAAGCGACTAGGTCCACCTCTACCTCGTACTCCACCCCTAACTGCACCATGCCCTGCTGGAGCTGGAGGACGCACTGAAGATGCGGCGACTGAAGAACCGGATGGATGAGCAAAACCACTACCCGTGCCCTGACTGGGTGCACGGAAATCCCGCTGAATATGACCTCTTACACCACACCCGTAGCATACCGGGATATCCAGGTAACAAGGCTCGGTATGGAACCTCCCACACTTAGGGCACGAGCCCTCCTCTGCTGCTGGAATCTCCCTCCTGGACGACCATACTGATGGGGTAACCTACTGTCTGATCCTGGTCCCCAACGACTGCTCTGCTGATAACGGTGCACTGATGGAGGTGCACTGGATGAGGACTGAGCATAAGACTGGGATGGCCCTGATGGTCCTCTCCCCTAAACTGGTCTCCCTCCTCCAACTGAACTCCCCGAGTGGCCCGCTGACCGGGCCCTGCTACTACTCTCCCTCTCCGACCTTATCTTCAATTTTCTAGCCTCCGTGCCCTGGGCGAATCCCACTATCTTACCATAATTCATGTCTGAGTGCAAGGCAGCTATAGCAGCTTCATTCACAACCAAGGGACTGAGGCCCTGAACAAACCGTCGAACTCTGGCATCCATAGTCGATACTAACTGAGGAGCATACTTGTACAACCTCACGAACTCCATGTGGTACTCCCACACACTCATATTGCTCTGCTTGAGGACCTCAAACTCAGTAGCACAGGCTGCCATAGTCTCGGCAGGCAAGAAGTGATCCATGAAAGCATCAACGAACTCGTCCCATCTCGCCGGAGGACTTCCCTCCCCACGGGAATTCTCCCACATCTCAAACCATGAATATGTTTCTCCCCTCAGCCTGTAAGATGCTAACTCAACCCCCTCTGTCTATGTAGCCTTCATAACCCGAAGCGTCTTGTACATCTCATCTAGAAAATCCTGCGGATCGGCCTCTGGATCAATACCTGAGAACTCTGGAGGGGCCAACCGCAGAAATTGGTTGACTCTGGACTCGGGGGAATCTCTCTTTCCGCTAGAGGACGCAGGGGCATCATGAGATCTTTGGGCCTGAGCGGCCATCAACTGAGTCAACATATGAATAACTCCCCTGAGGTCCCCATCGGAAGCACCGGGATCGGAAGCTGGAACCGAAGAAGGATCAGGAATATCAGCGGAAGGGGTTGCACCACACTCCACCGCAGCAGGAATAGGAACACTCTGGTTTGGAACAGAAAGGCCAGGTGGATTCAAGGTCGGGGATTCGCTCTCAGCCGCGCCATCGGGTACAGAATTCACAGCCACACTTGGGGTGGCATTGGCCTCTAGGTCGAGTCGAGCTCTCTTCTTTGGTGCCATACAGAAAATTTAGGAACAATGCACGAGTTACACAAGGATATTTTCACTTTCCACTTCACCGCACGATATAGATATCAATGAAAAGGGTGTTTCCTAAATGTCCATGTAGCCCCCTAATTATAGACGTGGTCGACAATACACCGATAATAAGGGCTCTACTAGACACGGCTCCGAGACATCCTAGGACATTTCAAAACCCTTGGCACTGATACCAAGTTTGTCACGCCCCAAAATCGAGGGACACGACCGGCACTCAACCGGGTGTCCCCAGTCAAGCAGACCTGGATTTGCCTCACCTATCCCATGCATTACCCCGTGATTTCCATATACCTTATTCATGTGAATTAGCAATTTGAGACTTAACATAAAACTCCAAGTTAAATTCATTTCTACCTCTTATCATTAACAACATATGGTGCTAAATAGTTGCAAGATACACTCAACATACATACTTCTACCACGTGGACCACGATTGTCACTACCCAAAATACATATGTACAATACCCACATTATGTCTATGGATCCTCTACGAGTGATAGGATTTTATAAAATACTTGCCGGAAACAAGGCTCCGGCTATACCTTAAAATACAAAATAGACCCAAAAGAAAGTGACATGAACCATACATGACCTCGAGAGGAAGTGGGGCTCACCAATTCAACTGCGGAGTGGAGAGGAGACACTACTAACGGTGGACTGAATTACCTGCCATAAAACCACCTACATTCATATAAGAAAATGTAGCACCCCCGACAAAAGGGACGTTAGTACTGTGGAATAGTACTAGTATGTATGAACAAACTTTACTCTAAGTAAGATCAGCAATGCATAAGAGACAGTAATAGAATTAGCAATTATTGCACAGCAACATAAACAATCAAAATCACAAGTTCCACAGATTTCCCCTTTTTCCTTTCCAACAACACCATATTCTAGAATTTCATAAATTCTTCATTTCAACGTGATCACATTCCATCCTTATTACCTCGGCCACCCTTATTATCTCGGACACCCTTATTACCTCGGCCACCCTTATTACCTCACCCACCCTTATTTCTTCGTGTTGCGGCGCACAACCCGATCCCACCAGACAATCACATTTCATATCAACATTTCTAATTCACAATTCAATCACAGAGAATTTCATCATAAGGACACAATATCAGTACAACCAACCACCCATACGATTTCAAGTCACAACAGATCTTGCCCAAAACGACGAGTCAAATAAGACATTTCCACAATCAGTGTAGTATGCTTAAATCAACCACAATTCCTGTTTATCATATCATTTCACAGCTCTTAGCACTTAGTCATATTCACATACTTGGGTTTGTTACCAATCTTTCATATCGGCATATTAGGGTACTTAACCAACCTTATACATGGTAAAACATTCACAAGTAAATCTCCTTTTCACAATTCCGAATAGCAAAATATATGAATTTTAGCTAGACAGTTAGAGAGTAGGGCATCATGCCTCAACATATTTAGAACACCCAATTTACACATACGTAGAAAATTAACACGTAGCGATTGTTTCGGCACCAACAAGGTGATTTTACGAAGATTAAAGTTAGCCATACATACCTGAGGTCGGAATTCCTTTTTAACTTTACTCACAAATCACCGAACCGACTAGTACCGCCAATCTAGTTCACAATTAAACATATTCAACTCAGAATTGGAAATCATGCATAGAACTCGAACTCTTTTAAGCATTTTATCGAACGCTAGGTGACCTTATTAGATTACCACCCCTTCCTTGTGAAATTTACCCCAGCCCTCTCCCCTTTTTACTAGATTAAGAAGTTTTACTCACGTGCATTCATGAGTTCGACCTCCATTTTCAAGAACCATCCTATGTGTTTTATTCATAATTAAAATCTGAGAACTTGGGGAAAATGGGGTGAATACTTACCTCTTTGAGTGAAGAAGATAGCACTAACTCGATAGATTCCGAGCTTGAGCGACTTTGAAGAACCAATTTTTTTTTGATGAAGAAGAACTTTCCCTCTCAAGAACCCTCTTCCCCCCTCTCTATTTTTACTCATAAATCAGTTAAAAATGAAGGGTAGTTGTGTTTTAATGAACTGGGGGTGGGGTTTTAAAATTAGAAAAATAGGAGCCCGACACCGGAGTGCGGTCAGGAATGTGATCGCATTCCTGACATGCGGTCCGCAGAATCGACCGCATAATGGCCCTCAAGATGGGCCAACATTTAAAACACACTGTGTAGGTATGCGACCGCTATGCGGTCCGCATGCACATTATGCGATCGCATAGTGCGTCGCATAACCTCCCTTACCAAAATCAATGGGCAAGAATGCGACAACCATGCGGTCCGCAGAACCAACATGCGATCGCATTTTGGATCGCATAATTGTCCTCAAATTGGGCAGTGATTCTGTCCATGTATGCGATCATTATGCGGTCCGCATACACGTTATGCGATCGCATAGTGCGTCGCATAACGCCCAAATTTCTGGAAAATTCATCTTTCAAATTCTGGGGTACTTTTTACTGAAAAATATGTCCGTTTTAAGAATTTCTTAGTTATAACAACTTGGAGACTTATTTGGGTATTATTATTTTACTGGTATTTACATGGTACTTAGGTTGAGTTGAGCACAACTTTTCATCCCCATACGGACAGGTAGTCCGAGCGCACTATTCAGATATTGGAGGACATGTTGCGCGCTTGTGTTATTGATTTTGGGGGTTCACGGGACCAGTTTCTACCACTCGCGGAGTTTGCATATAATAATAGTTATTAGTCGAGTATTCATATGGCTCCATATGAGGCCTAGTATGGGAGGAGGTGTAGATCTCTGGGTTGTTGGTTTGAGCCGAGTGAAGCTAGGCTCTTGGGTACGGATTTGGTACATGATGCGTTAGATAAGGTGAAGTTGATTCAGGAGCGGCTTTGCGCTACGCAGTCTAGGTAGAAGAGTTATGCGGACAGGAAGGTCCGTGATGTATATTTCATGGTTGGGGAGACGGTTCTACTGAAGGTGTCACCCATGAAGAGTGTTATGTGGGTTTGGGAAGAGGGTCAAGTTGAGTCCCCGGTTTATTGGACCTTTTGAGGTGCTTCAGAGACTAGGGGAGGTGGCTTATAGACTTGTTTTGCCACCCAGCTTATCTAGTGTTCATCCAGTGTTTAACGTTTCCATGCTTCGAAAGTATGTTGCTGACCCGTCCCATGTTTTAGACTTCAGCTCGGTTAAGCTAGAGGGTGATATGACTTATGAGGTGGAGCCAATATCTATTTTGGGTAGTCAGGTCCGGAGGTTGAGGTCAAAGGATATAGCTTCAGTTAAGGTGCAGTGGAGAGGGCAGCCGGTGGAGGAGGCCACCTAGGAGACCGAGCAGGACAGAGCAGATATCCGGGCCTATTTGAGACTCCAGGTATGTTTCTAGACCCGTTCAAGGACGAACTTTTGTTTAAGAAGGGGAGGATGTAATGACCCGGCCGGTCGTTCCAAGATTTTAGCCCCTTTTTCCCCATTTCTGCTTCGTTCTTGTATGGTTCAACTCTTTTATGTTGCGTTGGGTTGATTGGTTCGGGTTCGGAGTGATTGTATAGAGAAATGAGGTACTTAGTCTCTTAAGTTGGTGATTTAGTTGGAAAAGTCAACCGAAAGTTGACTTCTAGGTAAATGATCTCAGAATTTGGTTTTTATGGTTCGGATAGCTTCGTTAGGTAATTTGGAACTTAGATGTGTGTTCGGAATGTTATTCGGAGGCCCGTGGTAGAATTAGGCTTGAATTGGTGAAATTGGATTTTTGGCGATTTTCGGTTGGCAGTGGAAAATTATCTATCGGGGTCGAAATGGAATTCCAGAAATTTGGATAGGTTCGTAATGTCATTTGGGATATGAGTGCAAAATTTCAGGTCATTCAGACGTGGTTTGGTTGGTTTCGGCATCGTTGGCGAATTTCAAAAGTTTAGAAATCCTTAGGCTTGAATTTTGGGTTAATTCGGTGTTTTGATTTTACTTTGAGTGTTCCGAGGGTTTGACTAAGTTCGGGTGATGATATATGACGTGTTGGAATATTTGGTTGAGGCCCCAAGGGGCTCGTGATTGATTTCGGATGGTTAGCGGAGAGTTTTGAACTTGGAAGAGCAGCTGGAACTGCTGGTGTTGTCATAACCGCACCTGCGGAGTTGGGATCGCAGGTGTGAGGCCGTAGAAGCGCAAGGGTAGCTGCAGGTGCGGTCCATTGGTGAGAAAGTCAGGAGCTGCAGGTGTGTAAGGGACCGCACTTACGAGATCGCAGATGCGGCATTTTGACCGTAGAAGCGATTTTCGAGGCTTAAGTGAAAACTGCACCTGCGATGGATTTTTCGCAGGTGCGGCTTTTGGGGTCGCAAGTGCGATAGTTCTAGGCAGAACCTATATAAGGTTGCCTTCGCAAATTTTCACTCATTTCTTCACCATTTTGGACGGGTTTGGAACTTTGAGGAGTGATTTCAAGAGGGAATCGAAGGTTATCAATTGGGTAAGTTACTTGGGCTTCATTTCTTGTGTTTATGATGATTTTTCTACTGTTTAATCATGAAAATGGTGGGAACTAAGGAAGAAATTTGGGAGATTAGGGCTTGAAATTTGGAGAGCTTAATGTGAGGATTTGAGGGGTCATTTGTCGTCGAATTTTAATGTATTTGGTATGTATGGACTTGTGATAGTATAAGGATTCTAGTTTTGCGATTTTTATCGGATTCCAAGACGTGGGCCCGAGGGTCGGGTTTGGCCAATTTCGGGATTTTTGATGTAAATTGATTATTTTCGCATGGGTTTTGTTCCTTTAGCGTATATTGATGATATGAATCTAATTTTGAATAGATTCGGGACGATTTGAGGCCGAGTCGAGCGGTAAGTGCATCACAAATTAGAATTTTATCCGGTTTAAGGTAAGTAATGATTGTAAATATTGTCCTGAGGGTATAAAACCTCGAATTTCACATCGTTTCACTATTTTGAAGTGGCACACATGCTGGGTGACAAGTGTGTGGCATGCACTGTTGGGGATTGTGACTTGGTCTGTCCCGTAACAACTATTAAGTTGCGTATTTGACTGAAAGTCATCTGATATTTTGTGTTTTTAGAATGTATTACTACGTTTTGGGCTGAATGCCGTATTTGGGCCTCGTGCCAAGTTGTTTGGACCCTTAGGGGTTTTTACTACTATTTCCTCACTATTTTGATTTGGAAGTTACACTCAGTCATGATTTTTACCTGTTTACTGTTTAACTGAGTTTCATTACTCCACTTTGATGCATATGAAAGATGTTTTGGGATGAGTTCCACGTTTTTACTGAAATGCCCGAGTGACTTTTAGGTTTATGACTGAGTGAGGCCGAGGTCCTGATTTGTGAGGATATGATATGGGATCGGGCTGCACGCCGTAGCATGTTATTGATAGGCCGAGTGCCAACGTGATTGATGTCATGATTTGGCTTGTTATAGCGCTTGGGCTGAAGGAGCCCCTCTAGAGTCTATACACCCTCAGTGAGCACAAGTACCTACTGAGTGCGAGTGCCGAGTGATTGGGAGGCATGAGTGGCTGTGAGGTTCCCAAGGGGATGATTATAAGTTATTGTGAGGTTTGCCTGAGGGACTGATGTTGAGTGATGTTATGCCCGAGGGGAAGTTTATGATACATGTTTTTACCCGAGAGGCTATTTATGATTTTTATCATTTTCACTCTGAACTTCCAGAATTTCTGATGAAACTGTTGGAAAAATACTTTCAAATGATTTTTATTGAAATAAGCTTTTAAGCATGATGATTTGACATATGTAGTGTTGGGAAGAAGAGCTGTATTTACTGTGAATTTATAGCATGTACATACGTGTTTCTTATTGCTCTGACCTTATTTACTTTTATTACTTACTGAGTTGGCGTACTTACATTACTCCCTGCACCTTATGTGCAGATTCAGGTGCTAGGGTATCAGGGTGAGAGCTGATTTTATCTGTCTCACGGATTTACGGAGATTTGCGAGGTAGCTGCACGGCGTCCGCATCCTTGCCTTCTCCTTCTTGCTTTTATAGCGTTTATTTTTCCCAGACTTGTATTTTCTTTAGATGCTCATGACTAGCGACTCCGGAATTTTGGGTTATATTTAAATGTTTGGTATATTCTTACTTGCTTTAAAATGCTTAAATGGATTTTTTTTATAAAATATCATATTAGTAATGATTTGAACGAAAGGTTTCCTTGTGTTATAAATAGTAAATTGGCTGGCCTAGTATCACGATTGGCGTCATCACGGCCGGAGGATTTTAAGGTCGTGACATATATATATATATATATATATACACACACACACACACACACACATGAGTGTAAGGGGTGTGAATAATTAATTTTTGACCACACCCAAATTCTGTATTATTTTGGTGTAAATATTTCTTTTAGGTCTAATCTTAATATTTTATATTTTTTATCTTACTCTTAATAGGTTTTATTAAAGAAAATTAAAAAAAAACAAAAATATTCACAATCTTAGAATATAAGATTTGTTCTTATGTGTAAATAGAAAAAGATTATATATATATATATACACACACACACACACACACACACCTAGTTTCTTCTAATTTAAATGTAAGTTATAATAGTATT
>ML422732.1:0-53850 GCA_005239525.1 Nicotiana knightiana | reverse complement strand
GGGCAAAAATTGGGTGTTCACAGCTGCCCCTCTTTGCTCGAGAACATGAAGGGTTTTCGGGCAAAGATAAAGTGATTAACCACGAGCAATTTTTGCCCGTTTGGTACTTCATTTGGAAGCATTTTGGAAAAGGTTTGATCGAACCTTGCTTTGGAGGTTGCCTACATATCCTCGGCTATAAAGGAATCAGGTCAGTGTAGTTCTGGAAGTTTTGGAGTGATGGAGTGATGAGTTCGAGAGTCGAGCGAGGTTCCGTCTAAGGCTCCAGTCCGCGGTCCCATTATTACATCAAAATAAAAAAGAAAAGACTAACTAAGCCTATCAGCTACGAGTTACAAGATTCCTATCTATGAGTGTTCTGAAGCTTGGTCTTGAGTCTTGGTTGGTTCTTCATGCGGACTCTGATCTGAATCTTGATGCTTGTTGGCTGCAGGTGCTAGTTCATTCTTCTACAGTTTTTTCGGATCAAGAATGGACATGCATATCTTGTGACTTCAATCTGTCTCAAGCAGTCCACATCTTTTCCGATTATGTACTTTGGGGTTCAACTCTTTTCTTTTCTTCTTTTCTTTTATTCTAAATTGAGACGTCTTCTTTTGGCTGTGTCGAATCCATTGTCCTAAATTGTAATCTGCGCAAAATCAAAACAAACAAACGAAATTTTCTGCCCCAGTTTTCACTAGGAAAATTTCGTGAGTATTGCAAAAGAATATATGCTACTTTATTATTGAAAGCAATAAAAGGTCGAGAATGGTGTACTCGGAGTTATTGTAGAGTAGAGAGTGGATAACCTATTCCCAAAGGTAAAATCAACTAGGGATTGGAGACCCTATGTTGGACAAGATCGACAGGTTATGATGTCGTCAAGAAAAGATCACCAGATTATGCCGGTGTCTGGGGGGGGAGGATCAACGGGTTATGTCGTTGTCAAGACAGAGATCACCAGGTTATGCCGGTGTTTGGGAAAAGGTCAACAGGTTATGGTGTTGCCGGGAAAAGGAGATCACTGGGTTATGCCAGTGTCTGGAAATGATCAACGGGTTATGTCGTTGTCAGGAAAAAAAGAGATCACCAGGTTATGCTGGTATCTGGAAAGGTCAACAGGTTATGTTGTTGCCTGGAAGAAGAGATCACTGGGTTACACCGGTATCTGGAAAAGACCAACAGGTTATGCTGTTGTCAGGAAAAGATCACCAGGTTATGCTGGTGCTTGGAAAGGTCAATAGGTTATGTTGTTGCCAGGAAAAGAGACCACCGGGTTATGCCGGTGTTTGGAAAATATCATCAGGTTATGCTGTTGCCAGAAAACGATCACCAGGTTATGCTAGTGTCTGCTAGGGAGTGGGAACCCTATGTTGGCATCAACTAAGGAATGAAATATCCTAGGTTGGAAAAGCGACTAGGGAGTGGAGACCCTATGTCTAAAAATAAAATCAACTAGGGAATGGAGACTCTATGTTGGAAAATGAGACTACTGAATTGTGTACCTACGCTAAAATGAATCAAAAAGGATTTTTTGTTTTTCGAATTTTTTTTTTGGTATCTTATTAGAAAGATTCATTAGACTATGACGTTTATCCTAGGAGAAAGATTCATCAGACTAGGTTTTCTTTATCTTAGGAGAAAGATTCATCAGACTAGGGTTTTTTATTATCTTAGGAGAAAGATTCATCAGACTAAGATTTTTATCCTAAGAGAAAATTCATCAGACTAGGTCTTCTATCTTAGGAGAAAGATTCATCAGACTAGGATTTTTTATTATCTTAGGAGAGATTCATCAGACTAAGATTTTGATCCTAGGAAAAAATTCATCAGACTAGGTCTTCTATCTTAGGAGAAAGATTCATCGGACTAAGATTTTGATCATAGGAGAAAGTTCATCAGACTAGGTCTTTTTTTTGTTATCTCAAGAGAAAAATTCATCAGACTAAGATTTTGATCATAGGAGAAAATTCATCAGACTAGGTCTTTTTTTTTTGTTATCTTAGGAGAAAGATTCATCAGACTAAGATTTTGATCCTAGGAGAAAATTCGTCAGTCTAGGTTCCCTTTTTATTATCTTAGGAGAAAGATTCATAAGACTAAGATTTCTATCCTAGGAGAAAGATTCATCAGACTAGGTCTTCTATCTTTTTTGTNATTTTATGTACACTAGCAAGACAAATAAAGGTAAAGATTTGAGAAACTTCCCTTTTTCGGCTCTTCCCTTCTTTTCTTTTTTTTGAACCACTTTCGTTGCACTGCTTTGCTCCTGTTTCAAACAAAGAAAATTTTATGAGTTTTAAAAAGTGGTGATCGGTTTGTGGCCTTGAGTCCTGGGCGGCTTGGATTTTGCTCAATCAGCCTGAGTCAATTCCAAGAGACTTTTTGCTCTACATCAACTCTGATTGTTTCACACCCAGTACCATTTGTATTTGTGGCTCAGCCAGGCTTATCCCAACAAGAGATCTTTGCTAAGGCGACCTTTTCTGATATCTTGAATGGCTTCTTGCCTTTTGGAGCAATTTGATTGTCAGAGGGAATCACCAGTTATCTTTGCTTGCGCCAAGTAGGCTGACAAGGGTCTTTTGGGGGGAAGCCTCTACATGAATCCTCAATGCATATTGACTGTAACATTGAATGTGCTGGCCAAATTTGCTTTGTGCAACTGAAAAGCTTGTAGCAGATTTTGAAATCCTTTCTTGCTTGTTTTGACAAGGACTGACTCAGAGTGAATGACACAATGATGCAAAGAAACAAGTATTAATAAGCAATTCCCCTGTCGGAAGGAATGAAGGAAGAGTTCTTTTTTTTTTCTTTTTTTTTTATTTTGCGATAACTAGCCTTAATGATCATGACATGCATTTTGGACTTAATGGCCGATCTATCAAACTGATCAAATCTTCCCTTTCACCATTCTTATGACCTTTGAAGTCGGACTTGTTCGTGTCAATCATTTACATCATCTTCACGACTCACTTTTGACTAGTGGTGCCCCGAGGGGTTTTCATCAAAAAGTCTCTCTCATTTATTCATCTCTACTTACCATCGCCTTACAGTGCCCGTGGGGGTTTTCACCAGTAAGACTCTCTCATTTTTTTTCTTTTCTTTTCCTTTTTTCTTTTGTGAGCAACTTGACAGTGTTCTATGTCGTGTGACAACCGTTGTTGATTCCATGCTTTCTTAGGTGAGCAACTGACAGTGTTCTATGTCGCGTGACAATCGTTGCTCATTGCATACTTCTCTTGGCATTCTTGAAGGCATATCGGGAGGTCTTTATTTGGAAGGTTTTTGGATAGGATTGGAAAGGAGGGTTGGCATGAAGGCTTAAAGTAGACTCAAAATGAGGGGTAATAAACTTACAACTCTCGGAATCGACTCTTCTAAAAGGGAAGTAAAATTTCTGCCCCAGTTTTAGCTACTGGGGATTTTTCTGGATTTTTTTTCTTTTGAATCTTATTTGGTTGGACCGAACCGTGTAAGGCTGCCTACATATCCTATATTTTTAAAGGAATCAGGTCTAACGTAGTTCAAATATCTGACCTAACTATTTTTCATCTTTCTTTCTTTTTCTCATGTTTTTCTTTCTCGTTTTTCTTTCTTCCTCTTTTTTTTTTAAAAACAAATTACCCCAGCTTCTTTTTTTTAGGGCATAGACTTTGACTGTTCTTTTCTTCTCTTTTTTTTCATTTGAACTTTCTAAGTCTTGCCCTAGTTTGTACTCTTGGGGCATGGATTTTTTTTCGTTTTCACTTTTTTTTTCATTTTCTCTCCTTTTTTTTGGACTTTTGACTCTAAACTTGATTCCAAGAGAGGGTGGTCAAATAAAATAACACAGGCTCAAAAGGGGTAACAAAGGGTATAAAGTGTTTGGGTAGCAGAAAAAGGGCCTCCCGGCCTCGAGAAATGCCAAAACATATTATCTTTTTGCGATCATAGCATTGATGTACATGTCTATTTTCTTGGTGTGTCGTGGTCGAAAGACACTTTTCATCCATTAATGCCAAACTTTTGACCAAACTTCAATTGATTAAACATACTCAAGCCCAATCTTCATAATGATTTGAAGGTGAATTTTACTCGACCTTAATTCCAAAGTATCTCAAATCTTTATTCATCCTCACAAGTGTCTCTTTCTCACTTATCTCATTCAAGACTAAATCAGTTTTTTAAGATCTGGCCAAAATTTCCGCATGCATGTCATATCACTAAACTAGCGAGAAAGGAACTAAGCATGAAATGACACAAAATGACAAATTGTATTTCATTGAGTAAATGATGGAAGGGCTTAACAACAAGACAAACAACCTAAAATCCGAGTTACAGCCCTAAAATAACCCGGATAATGAAAGTAGCAACAAAACAGATAGACAAGATTGACACAAACAGAACAAAGGGATAGAAGGGTTTGACTCAATAAAACAAATAAAATCTGGATCACAACCCTGAAATAACCCAGATAACAGAAAAAACATCAAAACAAGCTACCAAGATTCCTTCCTCGTTAGGAGGGAATGACTTTTCAATTGCTAAGCTTGATATTTAACCACAAATTTGCTCATCAGAATCAGCAAAGCCTTCTCCAATTTCAAAATCATTAACTTCAGTCAGCGAGTTCCCGAGATAATTCTCATACTCCCTGTCACCATGCATCATCCCCACAAAGTGTGCATCATCATATGCAGGTAAATGATTATGCGTGATATTATAGGTGTCATTGTCTTGGATCACAATCAGATTTTCCTGGATCATCCTTTCTATTTCTCTTTTCAAATCCCGACAGCTTTCAACATCGTGCCCCTGGGCATTGGAATGGTATTCACACCTTTTAGAAGGGTCAAAGCTTCTTGTACGTGGATCCACATGATTTGGAGAAATGGGTGCAATCATGTCACAATTCTTTAATTTCTCAAACAAGCTTGCATATGACTCTCCTATTGGTGTAAAATTATCTTTCAACCTTTGTTCCCCTCTATACCCCTTGCTTGGATACGGGTTATAGGGCACTTGAAAATTTTGTGGAGGTTGGTGGAGATTTTGCAGTGCTGATGCTCGCCTTCTGGGGTGCCTTGGTGGCTGGACAACATACTCAGGTGGAGCAAAATAGTATTGTGGATTCTGAGGTGGATAGTAGTGCTCATGGGAATCATCAAAAAACAGACGAGGCTGGTCACACCTTCGAGATGTTCTCCTAGGACCTCTTGTCGACCCTGATGTCATCATAATTGCTTCATCCTTCTCATTCATGTCACTAAGATTATTAGATTCAATCTGGACAGCCTGAGTTGCGGCTTTGAGAGCTGCTTGACATATAATCCTGCCTGTCTTAAGGCCATTCTCTACTATTTCTCCCATTTTGATTGCTTCCGAGAAGGATTTGCCAATTGCGGACATCATGTTTTGAAAGTAATCTAGCTCTTGCGCCTGAAGGAAGACAGTGATGAGCTCGTGGTCATCCATGGGTGGCTTAAATCTAGCCGCTTGCTCTCTCCATTTAATGGCATATTCCCTTGAAACTTTCAGTTGGTTTCTTCTTCAAGTTGGAAAGGGAATTGCAGTCCCGGGACGTCGATGTTGTATTGGAACTGTTTGAAAAAGGCCTGGGCCATGTCATCCCAGACATACCAACGAGATGTGTCTTGATCAGTAAACCATTCAGAGGCTACCACCGTAAGGCTTTCCCCAAAATAAGCCATTAGTAATTCTTCATTTCTTCCTGCACCTCTTAGCTGATTGCAATACCTTTTCAAGTGAGTCATGGGGTCGCCGTGTCCATCATATTTTTCAAATTTAGGGATCTTGAAACCAAGTGGCAAACGAACATCGGGGAACATACATAGATCCTTGAAGGCAATACTCTTCTGACCTGCCAACCCTTGCATGTTTTTCAACTATTGTTCTAAGCTTTTCAATCTTTGGGTCATTTCATCATGTGCCATCTTTCGGGCAGGCTTCTCAATCTTTGCAGGAAGATCATATAAGTACGAGTGGTACTCAGGAGAGTGGTATTGTTCTTTCTGGGTAGCAAATTGTGACTCATGAGGTTTCCTCTGCACCATCGTCGGCTGTGGGACCGTGAAGACAGGCATAACAACAATGGTTGTCTGATTGGTTGGCAATGGCAAACTTTGAGAGCATGCAACTGGAGTTCCAGTTGTGGTCGTACAACTAGGATAAAGACTGAAGCCAGGTGGATAGGATTGATCAAACAATGAGACGGGAATGGTAGTTGTCGAGATGGGTGTGAATTCTGGGAAACCCTGAACAGAGAAGGGCGGTCATTGGCCATTCGCCCATGCTTGACACATTTCAGTCATTTTTTGTTTCAGTACTCTATTTTCCTCAATCACAGTAGACTCTTGTTGAACCTTCTGACCCTGAGTCTCACGAGCACTCGTAACGACTTCGATGTCAGTTGTCATTGGCATTATCTCTTGGACCTTGTGAATTGTGTTGCAGCTTACCACAAACCGACCACCTCAAACATTCTTCAATATTCAAAATAAAAGACACGTTAGAATGGACTCAGTCAGTCCTTATTATTATCATTCTTCTTTTGATTTTTTTTTTCACTTTATTTTTTCTTTTTGAAATCATTCGATTGAACCTGATGTGAGTTGCCTACGGATCATGACGCTGCATGAATCAGATCTTGCGTAGTTCAGGAAGATCAGGAAATAAAGAAAATAAACTAACTCTTTTTTTTTTAATTTTGATTTTTTTTTAATTTTCGAAAGAAAGACTTATAAAGAAGAAATAAAATATTTTTTTGATTTCAATTTTCTTTTTTTTTTCTTTTAATTCATTGTTTTCGGTTAATTTCAAAAGAAAAACTTCTAAAGAAGAAAGAAAAATATTATTGGATTTTTGGATTTTTACTTTGAATTTATGAAAGAAATACTTCTAAAGAAAAAGAAAATATTTTTGAAGCTTAAATTTTTTTTTCCGATTTTTGAAAGAAGAATGAAAATATTTTTAGATTTTTATTTTATCTCTTTTTTTTTCAAAATTTTTAAAGAAAGACTTCTAAAGAAGAAAGAAAATATTTTTTTGAATTTTTGGGAAAAGACTTCTTAAAAAAAAGGTAGAAAATATTATTTTTTTTTGGATATTGATTTGATTTTTTTTTTTGAATGAAAGACTTATTAAGATGAAAGAAAATATTTTTGATTTAAAAAAATAATTTGTTTGGGATTTTCTAAAGAAAGACTTCTAAAAAGGAATTAAAGGAATTTGTTTTTTGGATTTTTGAAAATTGGGGGTCTCAAAGAAAAACTTTTCTACAGAAGGAAGTAAAAAAAAATATTTTTGGATTTTTGAAAATTGGGGAAAATAAAAAGGTAGAAAAATATTTTTTGGGGATTCTTTTTTTAAAAATTGGGGGCCGGAACCGATGAGGTTTGCCTACGTATCTCACATCCGGTGAGAATCAGACCTGCGTAGTTCTGCCAGTTTTGACTCAGAGAGAAGAGGGTTTCGGCACAATTTATATACAGTTCAGATAATATCAAAGCGGTAAAAAGCGGCATTTAGCACATTAGGTTCAAACATGTAAAATCAGATAATAAAGCCAAATATAACCGTTATTCTAAGCTCAAATTTTGAACCCTGAAACAGAGATTCTGGGTTCCTTTTCCCCAGCAGAGTCGCCAGAGCTGTCACACCTCCTTTTTCACCCCGTGAGGGTAATAAGAGAGTTTTTTCAATTAAAGTGGCATTATTCGGATTTGAGATTTATTTATTAATTTCAGAGTCGCCACCCGGATTTTTTACGGTGTTCCGAGACACCATTTATTTATTGAAATCCCAAACTGAGGAAATTTTTGACTCTGTTTAAAATGTCTGCGAACCAGAAATCCGGATAAAGAATTCTGTTAACCCGGGAGAAGGTGTTAGGCATTCCCGAATCCCGCGGTTCTAGCACGGTCGCTTAACTATTAATATTTGGCCTAATTATCTAATTATTTACATATTATGAACCTATTGTGCTTTTTATCCTTCTTACTTTTTAGCCGTTTTTTAATAGTTATGGAATTATTTTAATACAAGTCACGATGACGTGCACTTGTTATTTTTGGACACGTTGCAAACCGCCCCACATGAAATGTACTCGCGATTTATAACATGTTTATTTTAATTAATGTTTTGAGTTAGAGTTGGGGACATGAGTTGCCACACCCGAGTGTAGATTGTATAGTCATGACTATGGTCCTGACGATTAAAAATGCCTATTTAAAGCGATATTCAATTATTCTCTAAGTTTTGGAATCTTTATCTAAAAGTGGTATTTTAGCTTACGGGATATGTCTATAAATCATTTTTTGATATTTTATGGATTTATCTTGGGACAAGTCACGATGACGTGCACTTGTTGTTTTTGGACACATCACAACCACGTCACATGAAATGCACCCGCGATTGCTACGTGTGATTTTATTATTGTCTGAAGTTATAAGGTCGAGTCACGTGAAGAGCACACTCGAATGAGACTTACATATTGTGACCAAGCCAAGGGAACCGTAGCCATAGTCACGATAATTTATTATTAATTGTGCTCTAAGCAAGCTACAATATTCATTAACAAACAAAGGATTATTGCAAGGCCTTGTACTTCTCCATAAATTATACTCTCTTTAAAACAACACTTATACTGATAAACATGATAAAGATGCAAGGAAATTTTCATGAGATAAGCAAAACATATTATACTAGAATAGCACTGAATGAATAAATGAACACCAAACAAAGTTATAAGACACCTTGTAGAACTTAATCAAAAGATGCAAAATAGACAAAATATAAAGTGAATCAAAAGAAATGCAGCAAAGATATAAACATAAAACTACCAAGCACCGGTTTCTGTATTGACAAAACAGTGAAATATACTGACCTGAAAACTTTTAAACCTTTTAATATATTTTCCAACTAGTTTACAAGAAAAAAGCAATGTTGTAGTTGAACACAAACCCGTCGCCCGTAGACCTCAACGACAACCTCTGCGCGTGTGTGTGTCTCTCGCTTTTTTTAGTTGAGAACAAAACAAAAGCTTAGAATCAAAAATGTGTTCTGCTAAAGATGGAAAAATGGGTAACGGCTGATTCTCTTTAATCCAAGGAGATGGTTGCTAGTGGTAGCCGGAATTTTCGGCGGCTGGTGGCTCTGAAATGCGGCAGAAGGGTGTTGGGTGGTTGGTGGGAGGTCTGGTGGCGGTTAAGACAGTGAGGGAGAGGTGGTAGTCATGGTGATGGTGAAGGGATGAGAGGGTGGTGAACAGCAGTTTGTCTCACCGGATTTCGTTGGTTTCTGGCTAGACTCGCCGGCGATGGAGGCGGACAGAAAACGAGAAAGAAAGCGCCATTTTGTTTTAGGGGTCTGCTGTGGATGGACGATTATTTGTGATGAAGATTAAATGGCCTTTTATAGGGGTATATGTTTTAGGGTTAGGTTAATAGGTATTGGGCTAAGGGGAATGGGCTTGAGAATTATGGGCTTAGGTCTGAGTTGGGCTCTAAATCTACAAAATTGGGCTAAGAAGTTACTTCTAAAATACTTATAAGAAAATATAAAATAACTCTTAATTGATTTTAATAAATTATTATATTAAAAATAAAACTAAGAATTAAAGTTGCAACTATTTTTTTTTGTCGGTATTTTTCAAAGATTATATAAAAAAATAAAAATCCTAGCAAAATAATATGACTACAAAATGAAACTATTTTTATAATTTTAGTTTTTTGCGATAAAATATGGTAAAAAGGTCAAAACTAGTTAAAATAGTGATATTAGACCTAAACTAAATATTTGAACGCTATACTGTGTAAAATCATGGGGAGGGTCAAAATTACATGTCTACAGACCATCTAGCCCAGGGACCTTAAAAGGCTTAAAGGATCTAACAGTGGATAGTATTTCAGCTTCAGTTACTGGTGTGATGAGGGCGGACTGCTCTAAGGGAGAGATAGTGATGAAGCTTTGCAAGGTATAAAGCGTGTTAAAGTAGTTAAGAATTATATCCTGGATTTGGGTATCCTCATAGTACCAATTTCCTACTTGATCCTTTAAAGAAGTGATACGATTGCGTCTTGGGTGTTGTAAAGTAGATAGATGGAATAATTTAGTGTTTGTGTCGCCTTCTTCTAACCGTTGAACACACGATTTAAGTTTCCAAAATTCTTCTTCTAAACGAAGCACCTCGTTATATTCTTGTAAAAGAGAATCTTCCAAGTCTTGTAAGAAATGACTAGTGGAAACATTTGGGGAGGATGTTGCCAAAGGAACTTGTATTCCAATGTTGGATATTGTTTTGAAAAATGTCGATGGCTTCTAGGAATGATGGAGATGGGTGCCAACTATCACGGAGTATATGGATAAAATCGGGATGAGACGTCCAAATAGTTTCAAAACAAAAAATATTTGATTTATTACAACGAGGTGGTTGAAGTGTAAGTAGTAAGGGGGCGTGGTCTGAGTGTGTACATGGTAAGTGACGAACAATAGACTCAGGAAATAAATAAAAACATTCATAATTTGCAAATAGTCGATCCAAACGTTCTAAAATATTGTAGCCATATCATCTTTTATTGGCTCAGGTATATTTACTGTCTTTAAAGCCAAGATCAATTAAACTACAATAATCTATGTAGTCCGCAAAGTGATTTTATCGAGAGTTATTTATAGTGCGCCTGCCAAAATTTATTTCTCAGTGTAGTGTAATATTCCATTGAAGTCGCCTCCAATAATCCATGGACCCTTATAATGATAAGAAAACACACATAATATTTTGCCATAGTAATCTGTGATTAGCATAATAAGGACTAACATAAATAGCAGAAAAAGCCATTTTCGAGGGTTAGGTAGTACCTGTATCATGACGTGTATCTCCTGTATAGATACATTTACAACACTTAGTAAATGGTCGTGCCACAGCATGACAATCCCACCTGCCTGCCCCGTAGTAGAAACTTCATAGAGGTTGGTAAAGCCAAAATCATCACGTAGTATAGCATGATTTTACATGTGTGTTCGAAAGTTACGACAAAAGTTTTTATTATGATAAACACGATAATTCCAAAGCATAGAACTCATATTTAGGGTATTGGGGTTCGGGTCTGTAGGGGAGTCAGGAGGAACCTGGTTCGTGTCCTAGGGAACTAATGCAAGCTGAGTGTCCAGAGGTGAAGCGGTCACTTGCCGTAGAGTTGGGATCATTACTATTGTGTATTTTCCGATTGCTGAGTTTAGGTTTGGCCGAATGGTGATGGAGCACTTACGGAGATTGAATGGGCATTTGAGACGTATTTTTTTTTTTGCATATTGCTCCTTTAATGCGAAGCTGTGGAATTCGTCTAGAGTTTTATGGGAGAGTCTAGTCTCTCTCTTATCTAGAAGTGTGGATGTTAGGTTCTGTTGTTGAGTTGTGACATCTAGTTCGAGAGGCAATGGTTGGGGTGGAAGACTCAGGTTGGGAGGGAGGAGTAAGGTGCTCAGAGGACCGTGTGGAGGCGTCATTAAGTTTATCAGTAAAGAAAGTGTTTGATGGGTGTTCCAAGAGTGGAATATTGGAACAAAAAAAGGTGGGTAGTAGAAAGAGATTTCCAGAAAGGGAGCATGGTATGTGGTGGTGGAGCATTTATTGACCAGTCCCACTGACCAAATGCATCCAGGCCCATTCTCATGGCCTCCGAAACTACTTGTGTTAGGTAGGAGGAGTAGCACTACTATGATCTCTTGATCATTGATGGTGAGGCGAAACAGGAGGGCTTGACCCGAGAGACCCTGTTCTAGCCATGACTAGGGAGGAAGGTCTAAGGAGCTCTACGTCACATACAGGGTCGGGGTGGGGGTGTGTGATGACCCAAAAGGTCATATCGTATATTTCTAGCTAATTCTATGTTCTGAGGTCGTGAAAACCTCCTTCTATCTCACCTCAATTTGCGTGCATATCTCGGGCGCGTAGCCGGGAAGCCTTTATGTGAAAAATTGATTAAATGATAATTTTGTATTGGAAATTTGAATGAAGTTGACTTCAGTCAACATTTTTGATAAACGGACCCGGACCCATGATTTGACGGTCCCGGAGGGTCCGTAGAAAAATATAGGACTTGGGCGTATGCCCGGAATCGAATTCCGAGGTCCCAAGCCCGAGAAATGAATTTTTAAAGAAAATTATTTTCTGAAAAATATAAAGGTTTTTGAAAATAAAAATTTAGGTAAAACCTGTGATGTAGGGCCCGTATTATGGTTCCGAAGCCTGGTACAGGTTCGATATAATTTATATGTGTTATCTGTGAAGTTTGGAAATAAACGGACTTCGTTTGGCGTGATTCAGACCTTAAATGCAAAATTTGATGTTTAAAGAAGTTTTGAGAAATTTCATTGATCTTGAGGTTTAATTCAATGTTTATGATGTTATTTTGGTGATTTGATTACTCGAGTAAGTCCGTAGGATATTTCTGAGGTTGTGTGTATATTTCGTTTTGAGCCCCGAGGGCTCGGGTGTGTTTCAGATAGTGTTCGGGTCCATTTTCCTTCATTTTCCTCTGTTGTTTCTGCTATCTGGTGTCCCCTTATATGCAATCGCAATTATTGGTCCGCGATCGCAGAAGCTAACTTACTCCTTATACGCGATCACATAAGCNTCCATTTTCCCTATTTTGAACTGCTGAAAACGGTCATCTGGTTTCCTTCTATGCAATCGCATAGAAGGATCCGCGATAGCATAGAGTGTCTGACTCGCCCAGTAATTTCCTTCACTGCGATCGCAATAATTGGTCCGCGATCGCAGAAGCCAACTTACTCCTTATACACGATCGCATAAGCTGTTCTGCGATCGCGTCGAGCATTTTAATCCAGCTTCATTTTCCTTCTACACGATCGCGCCTCGATCCCCGCGATCGTGATTCTTTAAAAGCCTGGGCAGATTATAAGTTTCCAAAATCGGGGGTTTCACCATTTTAAACATATTTTGACTTCTAGAACTCGGTTTTGGGCGATTCCTTGAGCGATTTTCACACAAATCGAATGGGTAAGTGTCTTCCACTAGAATTAAATATATTTCATGAATTAGTTCTTGTTTTTATCATTTAAATTGTGTTTTGGGTTGAGGGGATTGTGGGTTTTGAAAGAAAACTTCAAAAAATGAAAATTCATGATTGAATGACCGAATGTTATCGGAATTGGATAAATTTAGTATGGGTGAACTCGTATCGGAATGGGCAATCAAAATTTGTAAAATTTGTCGGGTTTCGAGGTGGGGGCTCGAGGGTCGACTTTTGGGTCGATTTTTATAAATTTGCAAAGATTGAAACTTTATTATTCGGAATCGTTCCTTATACGTTTTATATGTATTTTGAAGTTGTTTTAGTTGATTTTGAGCCGTCCGGAGGCCTTCCCGCCCGAGAAGTCTATTTTTGAGTACCGGGTTGTCGTCTTTGAGGTAAGTATCTTGCCTAACCTTGTGTGGGGGAACTACCCCTTAGGATTGAGTCTTCTATGTTGATTGTAGTCCGCGTACGCGAGGTGACGAGTGCGTACTCGGACTTATTTGCAAATAGATTGCCCTTTAGGGATTTTTGGGTCCTTATGTTCCCCGTATATGAATTGAACTTGTTATATCTGAATTCCTGATTTCTAATCTCATCTCCTCCTGTTCAAGTTAGAAGTATTTGCCTAGCATTCCTTGTTTCTTATATGATCTTAATTGACTTAAATGAAGACTTTGTTTTTCCCTATCGTTATGCTATGTCTTCTTTCATATGCTGCCTATTTACTGAGCATTGTTCAAGCGGAGTTTATTCGGTGAAGCTAATTGTCTAAGTGAGATTGGTTATAGCTGATTCCCTTGCTGGGATGATTTAGTTTTCTTGGTTGTGAAATTGAATGTAAAAAATCCTTGCTATATTTGTCTTGTCTTCCCCTGGTTATGATGTTCTCTCTTTGTGCTTGGCATTCCTCTCAGTGGCACTTCTTATGAGCGAGTTGTTACCACATTGTGATTTAAGTCTTTGTATTGATTTTCTCATCGCACTTTGTATTCGACCTTGTTTGCGTTCGCGCCTGTTTTTGCAATATATATTGGTTCTGTCGCATTCTGGTTGTTTTTGCAGTGGCTGCATTGCATATTTAAATTGGGACTACAGACAGAGATCTAGGAGCTTTTCCCATGTACTGCATCGCATATTTAAATTGGGACTACAGACAGAGATCCGGGAACTTTCCCCCTGTACTGCATTGCACGAAAAATTCTGAGTGGCGGACTCAGTTCCAGTAGTTTATGACTGAGGAGATTTGAATCGAAAGATATAAATATATATATTGAAAAGTATAGCTGAAAAGCAATTATCTCCAGGAAAAGTTATGTCTAAAGGACTTCTTTTCGAAAGTATATTTGAAAAATATTTGTCTTGCAGAATGATGATATTTGAAAGAGCAATACTTGGAAAAATATATTTGAACATCACGTATTTTGACGATATTTGAAAGAGCAGTGCTTGGGAAAATATATTTTGAACATCACGTGTTTTGATGATATTTGAAAGAGCAGTACTTGGGAAAATATATTTTGAACATCACGTGTTCTGATGATATTTGAAAGAGCAGTACTGGGGAAAATATATTTGAAACATCACGTATTTTGATGATACTTGAAAGAGCAGTATTTGGGAAAGTGTATTTGAACACCCCGTATTTGAAGAGACTATGTTTTAAAGATTTCTCTTTATAAAAATATATAAATATACATTCAGAGAAAGTATGTTTCAAAGAAGAAATTTCTCTATTCCGAAATGATTATATCTTTAAAGTTTTCAAAATGAACTCACGATTTAAAGGTTTTCACTCGAAAGTTTGACCAGTTTTATTGAGTCATTGGCTAAGGCCTGACGTGAATAAATTGATGTAGTGCTGAGTTGCTTGTATTTTTGTTGGGTTGTAGTTCCCGCCATTTGGATTGCATCCTTCCCATTCTCTTTGCGTATTTCTATTATGTTGTCCGTTGATCATGATTATTGAATTTTCTTCCATGTTATTCGATTGTATCGTTAAATACATGGAGAAATCTTTAGATAGATATTTTGGTTCGGTCATTTATAAATCTTGCCTTTTTACTTATTAGACCGGTGGTGTCTTGACTAGTCCTCGTCACTACTTCACCGAGGTTAGTCTTGATACTTACTGGGCACCGCTGTGGTGTGCTCATACTACACTTCTGCACATTTTTGTCTGCAGCTTCAGGTTATGGTTCTTGGTAGCTGCGCAGATCGTTGCTGGGGAGACTCAAGGTAACCTGCTGCTGCGTTCACAGGCTTCGGAGTCACCTTCCTGTTTTATTTCTATTCAACTGTACTTACTTATTCCTAGGCAGTTGTACTTAGATTTGATAGAAAGATTTCGTAGAGCTTATGACTTGTACTTACTGGATTTTGGGAAATTGTAAACTCTGTCAAGAATTCTATTTCGAAATTTTTATTTTTAAATTCCTTTATTATTGTTGTTGTTCAGTGGAAATGTTAGGTTCACCTAGTCCTAAGACTAGGTGCTATCACGATACCCAACAGAGAGAAATCTGGGTTATGACAGGGTGGAGGGTAAGTTGGGTGTTGGTTGTCCATGCTTAGGAGAGTGTACGGGTTGTATTATGAAATGAGAAATATTTGATGTAGGAACTGTGTATTGCAAATTTTTTGAAAAGGTTGAAGTAGCGGTCCGGGTACATTGCATGGGTTTGTTGTACCGGAGAGTGTATAGTATTATAGGGTTTGAATTGTAAAAATTACACGGGGAGCCCTATTTGATCACCTCCATTTAACCTATATCCACTTTTTTTTAAAAGTTTTAACTTGTACCCACTGTTTAAACAACTTCAGTTCCTCTTTCGTTTCTGAATGCTGAAGATTGAGATATCGTTATGCATTCTAGCCTGATGATTCATATATATCTGCTTGGCCCATTATGTTCAGTTTGGTCTTATTCACAATAATTTAACCTCTTAGATATTTTAGCTTTATATGCACATTGGTTTTTGGTTCTAATTTATTTATAGTAACTTGTTTTCATGTCGAAAATATTTTTCATTCTTTAACCTTTGAAATGAACAACATCAATCGCTCATAATCATGATCTATTGAATTCATTGTTGTTTTAGAACTTCAGCTCTAAGAATGCTGAAGTTCAGCAAATATAAACAAAAACTTCAGCTCTTAGAATGCTGAAGTTCAGCAAATACAAAATAAATTTCAGCCTTGAAGTTCATCACAAACAGAACAAAGCTTCAGCTAAAATATGCTGAAGTTCAGCAAATACAGAACAAAACTTCAGATAAAACATGCTGAAGTTTAGTAAATACAGAACAAAGCTTCAGCTAAAATGCTGAAGTTTAGCAATTACAAACAAAACTTCAGCTACTAGAATGTTGAAGTTCAACAATTACAAACAAAGCTTCAACTACTAGAATGCTGAAGTTCAGCAATTATAACAAAAACTTCAGCCAACACATGGTGTTGTTTTATCGAACTGAAGTTTGTCATCTGCAGTATGAACTGAAGTTTGTGTGATTGCCTTTGCAAGTCAAGCCAAACTTCATGCAAAAATATCTGAAGTTTTGCTCCACTTCAGGCAAATTTTTTTGCTACTTCAGGCCCGTATGCTTGAAATTACGCGAAAAGTGGGTACGCTTGTAGTTTTTTTTGCAAAGAGGGCATAAGTTAAAACGTGACCCAAAAAGCGGGTGTAGATACAAATGCCCCGTTTGAATTGTTGTAGAAGGTAATTGTTTTTATTGGATCTTTATTTTCTGTTGGAGAGTGTTTTAAGGTACGATTATCTTGATTGTCAAAAGGGGTGGGATTGACGTGGGCAAAGCTTGGGCTAGGAGGGGTGATTTTGGGGGAACATTCAAAAAAGTCAGAATTACAAGTGTTAATTGAAAAATAGCTACAGTTTCAAAAGTAATCGGAATTTAGTCACTTTTCATGTAAAGATAAATCTGAACGAAAACACTGTTCAAAATCCAAAAAGTATTCCAGCATAATATACTGGAATTATACTGGAGTTTCAGCATATTATACTAGAGTATAATAACATGCCATTAAAACATGTACAGTAAAAATAGCACGGGTTAGCCAGTTTTCGGATTTGTCATTCAAAAATAGCCAGCGTTTGCAAAGTCATTGAAAAATAGTCATTATTTTGCTGCAACACGTGAAGTTCCAGCATAATATACTGTAGATCGGTACACCTGTGTATGAACTTCCAGCATATTATGCTGGAACTCCAACACGCGAAAAGTTCCATCATAATATACTGGAGATTGGAGCACTTGTGTATGAACTTCTAGCATATTATGCTGGACCGGTGTATTATACTGGAAATCCAGTATATTATGCTGGAAGTCCAGTATATTATACTGGAATTCCATTATATTATGCTGGTGTATTTTTGGATTTTGAACAGTGATTTCGTTCAGATTTATCTTTACATGAAAAGTGACTAAATTTCGTATTACTTTTGAAACTGTATCTATTTTCGAATGACCAATTGTAAATCTGTCTATTTTTTAATTTTCTCCCTAGTAAATTTAGTATCATTAATTAAATAATGTGTAGGCCCAGATTTGTCATGAGCAGCGTTTTTGATAATGGTTTGTGGTTGATTATCCATTGTATTTTCGTCCATGGTGTTAAGTAAGAAGAGGTTAATAGGGTTAAAGAAGCGGGTCTGTAGTCTGTAGGGATTGCCGTAGAGAGCATTTTACGTCGTCTATATATATTTCAACGAAGAGATATAATTAATTTTTTTATTCCAAATATAAAAAACTTCAATTTATTCAGAATATTAATTATATTCTCTGTGCTAGCAAAAAATATATTAATATTTCATTTGGACTAATAATTTAATTTAACAATTAAATAATAACAAAGATTAAAATACTCATTAGCGTGTGACCCTATTGCTAGGTTCAATACTAAACAGATAGTAAATTGATCCGATCAATATACTAATTAAGGGTGGTGTCTAGCAACACTTCTTAACGAATGAACTCAATTTTGCTGAGATAAACCAATAAAAAACTTGGCCAACATGTGCAAGAAATACTATTGAAAAAAGTCTCAATAAAAACTTTTTGCGAATGTTTTCCTTATTTCGGCTCAAAAAATATTTCCTAAGCTCTTTGATTACTTGAAAAAAATTAATAGTAAATAAAAACTAAATCGTACGATGCAATGATATTCACCAATCAATTTTTCTTTTTATTAAAATAAGATAATGAATAACTTCATGAATTCGTTCAGAAACCTATCAACGAGTTCAAGCATTTTGACAAAAGTCAAACCAAAAAGTAATTATTAAGAATAAAAGCTCATACAGTGGCAGTAAAAGATACTATTTGTGCAATTTTCACATTTTTATCCCCTTAAATTGAGTATTTAAAATGTCATCCAAAAAAGAAAGAAATCAAATGTTAAAATTTAAAATATTCTTTTCGTATTTGAAGACAAAAAAATAAATTGAGACGACCTTTCCCTAGTACGATAATTCCTGAGCACACGCAATGGAATTGCATTGAAAACAAATATGTATATCTTTTGTATCTTAAACTGAGAAAAAGGTTTTAACTTCTATCAATCCTTCACTATCCTAATCCTATTTTTTTTTTTTTTTTTTTTTTAAATCAGCTGCTAAATTTTTAGAGCCATATATTAGGTTAAAAGAAAAAACAAAAAATCTACTCTTTTCATTTTCCTTTCTCTAATTCAATTTGGCTGTAGACTTGGTCCACGTGCTAACATAGACAGAGGCAGGCGGACATAAGATTTAAGTTCTACGGGTTTAACCCCTAAAGTTTTTTGCCATGAACCTATTGAATTCTTAAAATTATGAGTTCAATAATACTATTTGTTAAAATTTAATAAAATTTTAAACATAAATTTATCATTTGCGTCGAAAGTATCGAACTCAATTGAACCCGACATTATAACTCTACATCCGCCTCAATAGAGAAATATTATGAACTTGTAGTACAAAACGATAAAGTAGCATAATTATGAAGTACAAAAGTTGTACTTGATAGAAAAAAAGATTTTCAAAGTATTGTCCTAAAAGTACTAAGTGATAGTACAATGTTGAAATACTACACTATTTCAGAACCATTCTTCATATATCTAATCTATAAACCAACCAATTTTGACAAGTAAAAGTAGAGACAGCGGTTCCTCTAATTGGTGAAAGTGTTCAATAGGGGCAACCTGAGATCACATGTTGACACTTCTCTTCTTTTTTTTTCCTTTAATTGATGAGTGCGATTGGATATCTCAATATGTGTTCTCAGGTCGCCCCTGTCGAACTATATTTCACCGAGTAAGATGGTTTATCATATTTGGTATATAAAAAGTTATTTTTCTCGTGTTCGAGAACTTGTCAGTCAGGATGAACTTTCTCACGATGTCCGTCTCTAGCCCCGATAAAGGAGAAGCGACATTGTGGTAGGCTGGTAGCGAGCGTAAAACTAGCCAACTCTCGTGAATCATAAAAATACAGATAAATGAACAATGACGATTCATATACTCGATCCTAACTTGTAGTTGTAGTGATGGTGCCAACTTGCTTCAAAGGTTTGACCAAGGTGAGCTTTAATACTCCACATATTAAAAGTTTGTTTTTTCCTATACATAAATAGCGCAGAGTAGGAAAAAAAAATCTAATTGCATAGAAGTGATGAGGAGAGATCAACTGAACAGTGATCAAGAAATCACTTGTGCTCGTGACACTATAGTTTGAATTGTGATTGTACGCTAATAACCGACTATGGCGTATAGCTGCATAAAAAAGGGCACTCCGATGCACAAGGCGTCCCGCGTTCACGTAGGGTCCGAAGAAGGGCAGCACCCTAAAGGGTGTGATGTAAAGAAAACTAAATAATGTAATGAGGCTCATTTATGCAGAATGTTAGTAATAGATTTCAGAAATAATACAATTATTCGGGTAATGTACTGTGTTTTCATACATAATGTTACTTTAAGGAAACGTTTCAAGAATATTAGAAAAGGAAGCTGTACTTATATAGGACATTGGAGATCAAGGACCAATGCAACAAAATGCCAACATCTTCTTTTTCCTCTGCACCCAACAAAAGAAAAATAGGTAAGATAGCAGGGGAGTTTAGAGGCGGATCCGATATTTATATTAATAGTTGCACATGAATATGAACTTTGTGTGTGTGCGCGTGTGTATATATGAAACTTTTTTCAAATATATGTATGTATTTTATCGCTGAAGGTAGCGATTGCACCTGCACGAGATGCCACAGAGCTACATTTTCTCTATTGATGGCATTGTATATCGGAACAAGCCATATTATGCACTTGACATTTAAGTTATATGCACTAGCAGTATAAGAATTTATACACGACCATTGTAGGTTTAACAAAGAAAAGTAGGTTAGTTACCATTTTTATCAAGTTATCGGTTAAAGTTTATCACAGAAATTTATCTGTAATTACCATATAGTAGAAAAATGTAGTTCTGAGTTTAGTAAGTACTCATACCATGCAAGAATCTTCATGCTGTTTCCTGAGAGCTTCCTGCTCATGGTCGATGCTAGGTGGTCGCGCTAAAAGATCATTATTTTTATGTTGCTTTCTGTTGACGCGAGCTTTTGAAAATTCGACAGTATAACTGGCAGCACCTCCAGTTTGTTGATCCCACATTCCAAATTGAGGTACAGACCTGTATCCATTTTTCTGCAGTTTCAACAGATTTAGAAAAACCATTTAGTAGAAACTTAGAGCTAGTGATCAATATCTCTTTTGGAAAATACATCATGTGACAAGAATGATGATCATGGAATTCTTTACTAATACAACATATATTGCATTATTAAACCATAAATATATGATAAAGCACTAGCATTTGATTGAGAAACTGCTGAGGAGGAAATAAGTTCACATATGGAATTTGACTTCTAACAGCCTCATTTGTTCCCATATTTGTTGGTTACTATAGTGAAGTGTTGTTATAGAATTTATATATTATAACATAACCTACAAATCGATTCCAAGAAAAACTTGACTTTTATAGTGAATGACTGTTATATAAGGATGTTGTTATAGAGATGTCTGACCGTACATAAATTGTCATTTTTCTGTTTTGGATGTTATGAGGTTCTCATTGGGCAGGGCTATATGTGATCAGAACAAATCCAGGTAATGAATTAGCAGCTGCAGAGTGAAGGATTCTAGCAAAGGCACTCAAAAGAATGTTTGCTTCATCTGATATTTGTGAATAGTAGCATAGTTGCTTAATCGTCGTCCCTTCTTTTAACGTATTACAATATAGATATTCTTCATCGTTCAGTCCCTTGCTTCTTCCCTCCTCTTCTCCTCGTCTCAGGATAGGAAGCATACCCGGCCACTGCTCCCCTATTGTGGCTGGTACCTGTTGCTGGTGGGAGGTAGTCGAAATGCACAGTTGTAAAAAAGAAAGGTGTCTTCAGCACGAGGTAATTCAGTTCTTTAGTTTGTTGCGGAGAGTTTTAGAAGACTCGGTTATTAAAGATCTAATTGAAGTAATTCTTAAGCCAACTTTACAGCTATGCTGCTACAATCTTGTGTTAAGGATATTCAACAATTTACATAACTTTTCTTTTCCTTATACGTGCAAGATAGTCGTTCGATGAAAGGGATTCAATTGAACCCTTTAATTAAAACCGTGCAGTTGTACACTAGTACCATATTTTTTTGGTAAGAGGGGAAAACCCAGCCGCTACAACCTCAGTCCTTCGGGTGTGTACTCTATGGTGAGTATTTTGTGCGCATTGGGTAAACCTCCCCTATGTAATAGCCTACAAATCACACAGGAGACGTAAACCGTATTAGGTGTGCGACAGGCTCAATCCAGAAGGCATTGAGAGGGGAATCGATCCCAGGTCATCCATGTGAATAACCACCCTCGAAACGAACTAGGCAACCCTGAAAGGTTCACTAGTACCATATTACTACAGGAAATTTTGCAGTCAAGAATCTCATAATGCACCAGAATGAGAATAGTTTTAATTACCATATTTCTATGATTATGTTATTCAGATTAAGTATTCTTACCATATTGCTAGGGTCTTCTTGTTTCTTGCCAGGGAATTCCTGATCATTTGTCAACCCGTGGCGTGCGCCTAATCCATTTTTATGCTGATGTTGATCATTTGCCAATCCGTGGCGTGCACCTAAACCATTTTTATGCTGCTGGTGTTGCTGATGCTGGTGCTTATTGGCACGAGCTTGGGAAAATTCCATTGTATAACCAGAATTGCCCCCTGCTGCAGCCTTGTTATCCCATGCTCCAAATTGAGGAACATAAGTTGGACCATTTTTCTAAAGAAATATTTGAACAAACATTTGGTCAGGAAATATATATGAAGTAGCTTCTAAGTTGCTTAGACACGGCAGTTTAGGTGTTGTATCCGTATCGATACCACACTAGTATGTGGTGTGGGTATGGAATTCGTAGTGGATCTGGTCAAACAACTCTGGGTACTTTGACAACGATGAATAGAAAAATTCGAGACGAGATACTATTTAATTCTCGAAATTAGAACCAAAACTAGGGTAAATTTGAAGAAAATAACATATCTTATCTAGGAAATCAATCCTTTACTTATCTACAACTTGAGAATAAAAAAGAAATCCACACTTTATAAGCTATACGTAACTATTCCACAAAGTTTCTCATAAGAGATATATTTATATTTTTAAATTATTTTATCCGGATCCATATCTTCAGATCTTAAAATTTACTTCTGGAAGGATCTCTGTCGGACACTCTCACCCGTGTTGGACACCCGCACATGTGTCCGAGCAACTTAGCTAGGTCTATTATCTTTGGTGAAATACATAGATGAAAGTTGGAGTTGCATGTGCATAACCGGAGAGAATTTGAGTCTCATAAATAGACAAGACATGATATTAGAACATTCAGATCGATATCCTGGCTTTAATTTTTACCCATTATAAAAAAAATATTTCACGTATTTGGCCATGCAAAAAGAATTAAACTCGCACATGGAAAATATGTTTGAAAATATAATTGATTAAATAAAAATACTTTTTTAATAGTTGAAGATTTTAACTTGGATGGTCTCACAATTCAACAACTACAATGACAAACCGAAAAGATATTAATTAATTGCTCTCTCTTGATCAGGATCATTTTCTTTCAAAACGTTTTTTCTCCTTCCATTTAATTAACTAAATAGTCTAAAAATTACAAAGAAATGCAGAATATTTTAACAAATAAATGCCAATATGGAGAAGCAAAATTCATAAGAACATAATTGCAATTCTAAATAAATCTCGAACTTTTACTTAATTTCTCCATCATTTCCATTAAATATCAAACAATCTAAAGAAAGATTTATTTTTCAAAGAAATACATTTTAAAAAATTGTGAAAATGATTTGTTGCATATCTTCAAAATAATAAGAAAGCGGTGAGAGGAAATGGCATTTTTTTATATAGAAAAAACTTAAGTTTTCATTGAATCTAAAACATACCTCCTTTCGTTTTTCCATATGAAGCACAAAGAGGAAAAGATCGGAGAGAAATGGCTGAAAAGGCTTTGAAGGACGTAATCATGGATTCCATAATATATATACGCCTCTAATTATTAATTATTTACATATCTATTTATTTATTCATTTATTTGTCTATGGATATATTTGTTAAAAGAATGTGAAGCCAGAGAGTAGCAAATCGAGGATCAAAAAAGCAATATATATAGCATAATACCATGACCGTTATAATTGTCGTAAAGATAAAATCTGAACAAAAACATCCTTAAAAATTCGAAAAAATTCCAGTATAATATGTTGGAGTTCAAATTTTTTACTATGAGATTCTAGCACAGTGTGCTAGAATTTCATAACGTGTTGGAGTTCCAACGTAATATGCTGAAAGTTTAAACGCATGAGCTTCATAATCCAACATATTATGTTGGAACTTTCCGTATGCTGGAGTTCCAACATAATATGCAGGAAGTTTATACACGAGAGCTCCATAATCTAACATATTATGCTGGAACTTTTCGCGTTTCAGCAAAACAGTAACTATTTTTCAATGACTTCCCAAACGCTGGCTATTATTCGATTACCAGTCGGAAAACCGGCTAACTTTTGTTATTTTCACGCTATTTTGCATGAACATCATTGCCTACTTTTTAGAAAAAGTTCCTTTAATTTATTAAAAATATAAGTGACGATAGGCTATAATTACGTATTTTAGTCGCTTATAACGCTCTAATTTACTGCACTTTAATTGAGTTTGAGCTTTAATCGCTAGTGTTTTGCACTAATTATGTGTTTTATGCCTTGTAGGAGTGATTCCGAGCTATGTAGATGTTATGGAATGAATTCAAGTGATTTGGAGCTTTGAGGTATGAGTAAAAGCCTAAGGAATTAAGCCGGGATCATGTTCGGGGATCAACGGATGATAGTTAAGAACGAACGAAGAATCGAGTAGGCATATTATGCACTGTCTAGTAAAATGCACATAAATTTTCTCTCAGAATTCCATTTGGGCTTCACAATATATGGTTGAAAATAAAATTCAAAGGGCTACAACTTTCATGTTTTACGTTTTTCTAAATTCCAAACAGAACAGGGTGAAAGGTGCGCAGCAAGTGCGCGGCCGCTCACTGACCGCGCAAATGGGGCAGAATACTGGCTAAAGTGCACGGTCAATGCGCGGCCCGCATGTTTTGTCCGGAAAAAGTATCCTTTTTAGCGTAGGAGAAGTTGTATGTGTTTGGGTCCGATCCTACTTGGTATATATACATAGAAAAACGTTATTTTTGGCACTTTTGACACACTTTTGACCTAAAGAGGCAGAGACACAATAAGAGCAAGGCGGGGAATTCTTCTACAAGTTTTTCACTTCCTTCTTCCTATTTTTATTATTGATTATGAATTCTAGTATTGTAGTTATGCATACTATTATGAATAGCTAATTTGTTAACTAGGGTTTTGATGGAACCTCTTGGAGGATGAATTCTTGTTATATTTTAATATAATTTAAGCTTTGAATTTGTCTATTTGTTAAACTACGTTCTCATTTCTGAATGGCCTTCGATCGACTGTACCTATTTATTATGTGTTACTTGAGAAAGGATAAATATTTAGGTGGTTGTTGAACAACGTCACTCCTAACGTATGTGAGAAATCAATTCAACGAGTTTAAAGGTAGGTTTAGAAATAACAAAGCCTTGACGTGGTCATAATAAGCGGTTAGATAAAGCCAACTAGCGTAGTTCGATAGAATATGTCTATTAAATTATTGTGGTTGCTCGAGAGAGAATTACGGCTCCTAACGTGCTCACGATCAGTAGAGAATACATAGGCAAAATTATAGGGAACATAGCGGGAAAGATTCCAACATTTGGGGAAATCATAACTCTAGACCTCCTAAATTTAATCTCCAACCCTTAGTATCTTTAGTTGTTAATTTACTGATTTAGTTTCTTAGTTAATTAGTTATATAAGAATCTTAATCTTTATAACTTAGAAATTTATTCGAGCTTGTCTTTTTAGCGATATTGAACAATTATGGCAAAACCTTAGTTCTCTGTGGGATTCGACTCCGAACTCTTAGACCGGATTACATTTGCAGCGACCGCTTATCCTTTTTTGGACTAAAGTTGGGCGTGATCAAATTTTAACGCCGTTGCCGGGGAACTAACGGTGTAGTTGTAGGTATACATATTTCTAGGTCGCAAGTATGAACTTTTATTTTTATTTTCTTGTATTTGATTTTTTTTTTTTAATTTGTATTTTTGACTTGATAGACATGGCATCTTGGAATTATGAGAGTTTTGATGTTGGTAATTCTACTTTTGATCCTTCTTATGCATATTGTAGAGGAAATTACCCATTGCAAAATTATCAAAATACTCCCGAGAGCGAGTTATGTGTACCAACTCAATCTTATGTGTGGAATGTGTGTGATATATGTGGTGGTCAAGATGGTCACTTTCATGGTTGTGCATATATTTCTTATCCTCCCCTAATCTCTTGTTATGATGGTTCTATTTTTTCTGGTGAAGTAAATAGGAACAAAGAACCCAGGGAAGTTGACCTGAACGAGATCAAAGATATGTTAAAGTGCCTTCTGGAACAAAATAATGAGAAACAACTGCAGATAGAAAGACAAGAGGTAACTATTCGCAACTTCGAGGCTCAAGTGAGTCAAGTGGTTAAAGCTTTTAATGCTCAG
Source organism: Nicotiana knightiana (assembly GCA_005239525.1). Lineage (NCBI taxonomy): Eukaryota > Viridiplantae > Streptophyta > Magnoliopsida > Solanales > Solanaceae > Nicotiana > Nicotiana knightiana. The sequence goes on along the minus strand of ML422732.1, from coordinate 27,622 downwards.
GAAGGCAATTTTGTGGATAGTAGCCAAAAGGAGCATGTATTAGATGCAGAAATCGAGGTGCTAACCGAGGAGGTCAGAGTAGAACTCCAACAATCAATCGAACTCGATTTTGAGGATGTCGATGTTGTAAAAGAGATACTAGAGTAAACCAAGGACATTGATGATACATATTTAGTTGACTCTAGTGTCATGGGTGTTGAGGAAGTGGACAGTCCCAATGTTCATGTAGTTGAGCGCATTGGTCCACACTCCAAGTAATTTTCACATTGTGTTTGGATGATGATATAGAAATAGAGTCATCCGATCCACTTGAGGAGTCAAGGAATGAGGAACAATGTTCCTACATTCTGGAACTATTCTTGCCAGAAAGTCAGAATTACACACCTCATCTAAAGGCCAAGAAGTGCAGAATACTACATAGTTTCCTTGGGCCAGTTAGATTCGTTCCACCACCCCAGGAGCATAATCATAAGCTTGAACAAAAACTTGGGATTAAATTCATAAGCTCAAGGTGGAGGCAAAAAGTAGTACATGTCGTGCCGCGGCGTTAAATCAAGCGCATGTTGGGAGGCAACCCAACTTTACTTTTTTATATTATTATTATTATTATTATTTATTTATTTTATTATTCTATTATTCTTGTAGTGTCGATTTTTTATTTTTTTAGGAGCATGGAAAGCAAAGCCATTGGAAGGATGCAACAACAAACCAGATAGTTGCAACTAAGTATGAGGTACCCACACGAAGGGTTAGTCCTTGGAGAAGTCTGAGTAACCCATGAGCTGCTAGTGCTTCGGTCTTTGACCTATCAGGGAGTTTCTTTTACCCTCTTGTATTTATGGGTGTGCATTGGGACAATGCACAATTTTGAGTGTGGGGTGAGGAGATTGTTTGGGTGACTTTCCATGCTATTTTAGTTGTGTTAGTTTAATTGAATAATTTTATTTTTTTTACAAAAATAGAAAAGATTGGACTTTTCGCGACGATAGATCTATTAGACAATTTTCTTGAGGGATTTAAGTCGAAAGGAAAAGACAAAATGATTTTCTTTAATTAGGTAGTGTAGCAATTCCCCCTTGGTTTTTCTTTGTGCCACGGTTCTTTTCCAAGGGTTTTGTTTGAACCGGGTGTAGTCAGTTTTCTTTTTTTTAGGAGTAGGAGCCACTGTTAGATGCATTGAATTGAAGCAATATCTCTTGACTTTGTTATTCCTTGAGAATAGTGAGTACTTTGGTTGTGACGCTTAGGCTCATTCTTTGACTCTTGTATAAGTACCTTAAATTGTATAAGCTTAACTTTGCTTAACTGCTTTGACTAGAGTGTCTTGATGAAACCAATCCTGTGTGAGTTATGTGCCATGTGTGTGTGAGGTTTGTGTCTTATTTTGTGCATTGTATTTGATGTCTAGAACTTTCCCCGTGTGTTTGCAAAGCGAATGGTAGTTTTATTCAGTCTTGGAAGTGATATAGGCGTTTCTTTGTTGAGCCATATATATATTTTACCCGCCTAATTTTTATGTATCGTAGTTAACCCCTCTGAGCCTATAATCCTGATTCTTTGGCAACCAAATTACAAGTCTTAGCCATTTGTTTGAATTAACCATCTATTTGAACCTTCTAACCTCTCATGAGCACTTGAATTATTATGAACTGTGTAAAAGTTAAAGTGTGGGGTGGTTGGTTTGTCTTTTGAGTGGAACTACAGAAATAAGGAGAAAGGTGCACTGTTTTGAAAAAGTAAGAGCCACTTGAATTAAAAAAAAGGAAAAAAAATAGTTCTATTGCTTTGAAAAAAAATATTCCTTGATAAATGGTGACTAGGGGTGTTCATGGTTCGGTTAGGGTCGATTTTTTCCAAAAAGAAACCAAACCAAGTAAGTCGGTTTTTCAAATATTGGAACCAAATTAAGTCAGTTTTTTATCGATTCGGTTTTTGTCGGTTTTTCCGTTTTTTTCTTAAATATGTGACATACACTACCAAACGCATATTCCGGCGACTACATTTTCAACATAACACTATCAAATCAATTGCTCTTTGAGAAATTATCATTTACCAAGATATATTGATGATAATTGAATAAAATAGTGACGAATAATTTAAGTACTCAATTAAAAGTCGATTTATTTTTAGCATGAAATAATTTTTTTTATACTTAGAGAAAGAAAATTACCAATCAAACTAGAATGTAAAGACAAAGAATTAGATTATTAAATATCAAAGAACTAGAATAAAAATATAAATGACTAATATATAGCTTAAAATTTTAGAAACTTTATATAAAAATTACACATATATAAGGTGTAATAATAAATTTAAATATCTACTTTTATAGTCGGTTTGGTTTGGTTTTGTCCGGTTATTTTTTGATTGAAACCAAAACCAAACCAAATTTGATCGTGTTTTAAAATTCAAAACCAAACCTAAAATGTATCGGTTCTTTTAGTCGGTTTGGTTCGATTTTTCGGGTTTTTATGAACACCCTTAGTGGTGACTCTTGATGTAATTGTGTTTAAAGAAGTATGGGGTAATATACATTGATGTGAAAGTAGAGTTTGGTTTGACATAAGTACGGGGTTTGAATGTTAAGGTATATGTATCAAAATGCTTAGGGAGGTGTAGTCACTCTTATATCTAAATGTATCCTACCCGTCCCGCAGCCTATATTACAACCAAATAAAGCCCTACTTGATCCTAAAGTAAATGAGCTAGATTAGTAGAGTAGTACACTACGGGCAAGCCTATGGTGCATCTTTTGTGGCATATGAATGTTATTTCTGAGAGTGAGTGGATTCTTTTTACCTTGAGTTCCTAAGTGTTCTTAAATTTTATTGTGTGGAACTACTCTCTTTTGTTGTGAGGGCACTTGATTTATGAAGGAAATGTAATGTCAGTGACCTCTATGTTAGAGTAAGTGGGTGAGTCGTGAATAATGTGTGGTACTTGTAAGTCAAATCTTGAGGTGAAGATGTTACGCTTTTGTGCTTAGTCTATTTTAAGTATTCTTGGTGTCATGAGTTAGGAGAATTGTTTAAAAAGTTCGTGTCTATACAAAATGTAGTTTGATTACTCGAGGACGAGCAATGGTTTAAGTGTGGAGTGTTGATGATAGGCTGCAATTATGTATTTTAGTCGCTTATTACACTCTAATTTACTGCACTTTAAATGAGTTTGAGCTTTAATCGCTAGTGTTTTGCACTAATTGTGCGTTTTACGCCTTGTAGGAGTGATTCCGAGCTATGTCGATGTTATGGAATGAATTCAATTGATTTGAAGATTTGAAATATGAGTAAAATCCCAAGGAATTAAGCCGGGATCGTGTTCGGGGATCAACAGATGATAGTTAAGAACGAACGAAGAATCGAGTAAGTATATTGTACACTGTCTAGTAAAATGCACATAACATTTCTCTCAGAACTCCATTTGGTCTCCACAATACAATTGGAACTCTAATTCAAAGGTATACAACTTTCATGTTTTACGTTTTCCAAAATTCTAAACAGAACAGGCTGAGAATGTACGGCAAGTGCGCGGCCGCGCACTGACCGCGCAAATGGGGCAGAATACTGGATAAAGTGTACGGTCGATGCGCGGTCAATGCACTGCCGCACACGTTTTGTCCGGGAAAAATGTCCTTTTTGTGTAGGAGAAGTTGTATGTATTTGGTCCCGATCCTATTTGGTATATATACATAGGAAAACGTTATTTTTGGCACTTTTGACACACTTTGGACCTAAGGAGGCAAAGACACAATAGGAGCAAGGCGAAGAATTCTTCTACGAGTTTTTTACTTCCGTCTTCCTATTTTCATTATTGGTTATGAATTCTAGTATTGTAGTTATGCATACTATTATGAATATCTAATTTTTATCTAGGGTTTTGATGGAACATCTTGGAGGATGAATTCTTATTATGTTTTAATATAATTTAACCTTTGAATCTGTCTATTTGTTCAACTACGTGCTTATTTCAGTTGATTGAATGGCTTTCGATTGACTGTGCCTATTTATTATGTGTTGCTTGAGAAAGGATACATATTTAGGTGGTTGTTGAACAACTTCACTCCTAATATATGTGAGAAATTAATACAACGGGTTTAAAGGTAGGTTTATAAATAACAAAGTCTTGATATGGTCATAATGAGCGGTTAGATAAAGCAACTAGCGTAGTTCGAGAGAATATGTCTAGTAAATTGTTGTAGTTTCTCGAGAGAGAATTACGACACCTAAAGTACTCAAGATCAGTAGAGAATACATAGGCGAAATTGTAGGGAACATAGCGGGAATGATTCCAACATTTGGGGAAATCATAACTCTAGACCTCCTAAATTTAATCTACAACCCTTAGTATCTTTAGTTGTTAATTTACTGCTTTAGTTTCTTAGTTAATTAGTTAGATATAAGAATCTTAATCTTTATAACTTAGAAATTTATTCGAGCTTGTCTTATTAGCGATATTGAACAATTATGGTGAAACCTTAGTTCTCTGTGGGATTCGCCTGCGGACTCTTGGACCGGATTATATTTGCAGCGACCGCTTATCCTTTTTAGGACTAGAGTTGGACGTGATCAATAAGTTATATACACTATTTATATAAGAATTTTTTACATTATCAGTATAATTTAACATGCAATAAAAATAAGTTTGTCGACGAGGAATTTCACCCTTTTGGCCTCTAGTTTACTGCATAAAATAGTGCATTTCAAATTTTCAATACTTGACATTTGACTCTTGAGATAAGTTTTGTTGTTTAAAGTATAAGTTGATCAGTAGCAGTTGGCTAGTTAGTTAATAAGGTGGCTATTTATGTAAACAAGTTAGTTAGTGGAGATAGTTAAATACTGTATATATACGATACATTGTACAACACTGTAGCATGCAGAAGAAATGAGAATATGTTAGTGTTTTCTCTCCAAGTTCTCTTCTGCTCATCTCTCTCTCCCTACTCTAATTCATCGATATCTTCCTCTCATTGATAAAATTGACATGGTATCAGAGCAAGGTTGCTCGAATCTGGAACGCAAATCTGTGTGATTGACTAATTCAAGCTCTATTTCTATAGGTGAAGCTCATCAATGGCGGAAGTTGATAACGAAGCTCCTGAGAAGCTAAGTGACAATCATCCTGTGTTTTTAAACTCAAATGATAATTATGGAGCAATTTTTATCTCACTGCAACTCCGAGGTCCAGAAAATTACTCAGTATGGAGTCGAGCAATGAGAATTGCTATTTTAGGGCGAACTAAGCTAGGGTTTATAGACGGCACTTGTAAGCGAGGGAATTATGGTCCAAATCTGGTAGATCTATGGGATAGATGCAATGCCATAGTACTTTCATGGATTATGAACTGGGTATCGCCGGAATTTCTCAGTGGAATCGTTTACTTCTCTAATGTATGTGTTGTGTGGAACGATCTAAAAGAGAGGTTTGACAAAACTAATCTCTCTAGAATTTTTCAGATTCATAAGAATATTGCTACAATTAATCAAGGTACTAGCTCAATCTCCTCGTATTTCTCAAAATTGTGACTCCTGTGGGCTCAGTTTGACAGTCTAGCTCCAATTCCTGGGTGTGACTGTGAGAAATCACGTGAATTTGTTGTGATCATGGAGATATTGAAGCTACTGCAGTCCTTATAGGACTAAATGAGTCTCATGAGCTAGCTAGAAGCCAGTTACTCATGATGACACCAGCTCCCTCGGTTAACAAGGCCTACTATATGATGATGGAAAGGGAAAGTCATAGGGCTATTGCACACACAAGTGTTCCTTTAGAGAATAATGACATCACTTCCTTTGTGTCAACTAGAGGAGGATTTCAACAGACCAAAGAAAATTCTCAATCTAGTCTGTGATTACTGCAACTACAAAGGACATACCAGAGAGAATTGTTTTATATTGAATGGTTACCCTGCTGATTTCAAGCACAAGAAGAAGGGAAGCTCATTTCTTCCTACTACTAACTTTTCAGGAAACAATGGTGGTTCTGAAACTAACAAATGTTTCTATTGGCAATCATGATATGTTTTCAGTAGCTAATTTTGCAGGAAATAATAGTGGGGGTGAAAGGAGTCAACCTCAACCACATCCAGCAACATCACTTCCCTCAACACCATACTTTACTCCAGAACAGTATCAACAAATCCTACATATGCTTGACAAAGTTAATGAAGAATCAAAAAGCTATGCTCAACCATCAGCAACAGGTATATTTGCACTCCTATCCAGTATAGTTGGTGATAGGTGGATAGTCGATACAGGAGCTACCAACCATATGGTGGGGAATTCTAATATGTTGACTGAATTGGATAAGGAGTTTAATCTAAAAGGTGGAAATGTGCATCTACCAAATGGTAATGTGGTGTCAATAGAAAATACAGGGAAGTCTAGAATATTCAAAAATCAGGATCTACAAAATGTGTTGCACATTCCTGACTTCAAGTTTAACCTCTTGTCTATGTCAAAGTTGACAAAATAACTAATGTGTTGTGTGGCATTTTTTCTTGATTTTTGCCTCTTCCATGACCTCTTCAGTGGGCATGTGAGGGGGATTGATAGAGAAGATTGTGGGTTGTATTACCTGAAGCCACCTCCAACTCCTATATCATCACCTGCACAATTACAACCACAAAAGTCTGCCAATAAAGATGTCTACTATCTTGTAATAGCAAATGTGCCACTATCTGTATGGCATAATAGACTAGGGCATGCCCCTTTAGATATACTTAGAAAAAGAAAGTTCTTAAAGCAGTGTAAACCAGACAAAAATCATCATTGTACTGTATGTCCACTAGGAAAACAGTCAAGACTCTCATTTCCTATCAGTACTACTAGTTCAAATAAACCTTTATTCAACTACTACATGGTGATGTATGGGGTCCTTATAGAGTTCCTACACATGATGGGAAGAGGTACTTTCTAACACTGGTAGGTGACTTCTCTAGATATACTTGGCTATTTCTGTTGAATAACAAAGCTGAAACTTGTGTCATTATGAAGCAATTTTTAGCTTTAGTGAAGAATATGTTTAACTCAAATGTTCAAACACAATGGCTGTGAATTTTTTAACTCTCAGTTTGATGAGTTGATTAAGGAAAATGTCATTGTACACCAAAGCTCTTGTGTTTATACACCTCAGCAAAATGGTCTAGTAGAGAGAAAACACAGGTCTATTCTGAATATAGCCAGGTCCTTAAGGTTTCAAGGAGATGTACCTCTGAAATTATGGGGAGAATGTGTTGCCACAACTGTTTATCTGCTTAACAGGTAACCCTCAGTCATTTTACAGTATAAATCCTCTTTTGAAATATTACACTTACATCCTCTTAATGTTGATCATTTAAGAATTTTTGGTTGTCTTGCTTATGCATCAAATCCTAATATCACTAATAAAATGTCACCTAGAGCCATTCCTGCTGCATTAATGGGATATTCTTCTACTCAAAAGGGATATAAACTTTATGATCTACATGGCAGATCCTTCTTTGTGAGTAGGAATGTGGTATTCAGAGAATATTGGTTCCCTCTTAAACACTTCACTCCGACTCTTCCTTTGTTTCCAGTACTAGAACCTATATTTGACATACCAAGAAACAATCTTAATACCGCCCTCAATAGCACAACAATTTCTCAAACCATACAAGAAGATTTGATCACAGAAAACTCCAACCCCTAACACCTTCTACCAATATAGACCATTCTTCACAACCAGCTTCACCTAACAACACCATCACAGATGAATCCAACATCAATTTACCTTCTATTACTGAACCTCATCTGCCTGAAACATTCAGAAAATCCACTAGAACTTTCAAGCAACCTCTATGGATGCAAGACTTTGTCACTACAAAAAAATCCAACTATGCCTATCCTTTTTCATCCTACATCTGTTATGAGCATCTAACCCTATCATATAAGATTGCCTTAAACTCCTACTCATCCATTGTAGAGCCTATTAGTTATAAAGAAGCAGCTACAGATCCAAAGTGGATTAAAGCCATGAAATTAGAGATTGCAGCACTAGAAGACAACAACACTTGGAGAATTGTTGATCTTCCTAAGGGTAAAACAACTATCGGGTGCAAATGGGTGTTCAAGGTCAAGTATAAGTCATCAGGAGAAGGGGAAAGGTACAAGGCACGACTGGTGGCCAAGGGTTATAGTCAACAAGCAGGATTGGATTACAAAGAAGCTTTTTCACCAGTAGCCAAGATGGTTACCGTCAGATCAGTGGTAGATGTGGCAGCCTCAAGACATTGGTTCATCTATCAAATGGATGTGCACAATGACTTCTTGCAAGGAGACCTTTTGGAGGAGGTTTATATGACTATTCCAGAAGGGTTTGCTAGACAGAGGGAGACTAATCAAGTCTGTAAACTACAGAAGTCACTATATGGTCTGAAACAGGAACCAAGGCAGTGGAATCTCAAGCTCACTGAAGCCCTGCAACAACTTGGTTTTGTCCAGAGTCACTATGACTACTCACTTTTTACAAAAACAACTATGGGGGTGATATAGTTGTGATCCTTATATATGTAGATGATCTGATCATTACAGGAAACAACAATGATCTGTTGGTGAAAACCAAGGAAGATCTTCAGAAAAAATTCAAAATGAAAGACCTAGGAGAACTAAAGTTATTCTTAGGCATTGAATTTGCCAGGTCAAGCAAGGGTACACATATGTGTCAAAGGAAGTATTCCTTGGAGCTGATTTCTGAGCTTGGCTTAGGAGGAGCAAAATCAGCTGGAACTCCACTGGAGTGTAATCAGAAACTCACTTCAATAGAGTTTGATAGAGCATTCAACAAAGGTGCAGCTCATGAAGATCCTATACTAGAAGATGCTGGAGAATATCAAAGGCTGGTAGGGAGACTCTTATATCTAACTATGACCAGGCCAGATATCTCATTTGGAGTACAGGTGTTAAGTCAGTATATGTATGCTCCAAAACAATCCCACATGGAGGCTGCCTTAAGGATTGTTAAATATCTGAAAGCATCACCAGGTCTGGGACTCTTAATGCCATCAACAGAAACTAAAAGGCTACAAGACTTCTGTGACTCTGATTGGGGTTCTTGCCTACAGACTAGAGTATCTATTACAGGATATCTTGTAAAATTTGGAGAGGCTTTGGTGTCATGGAAATCTAAGAAGCAGGAAACTGTGGCCAGAAGTTCAGCTGAAGCTGAATTCAGAAGCATGACATCTTGTGTAGCTGAAGTTACTTGGTTAATAGGGTTGTTCAGGGAATTGACGTGTAACAACCTGTTGATCTGTTCTATGATAGCAAAGTTGCCATCCAACTAGCAGCCAACCTTATATTTCATGAACGGACCAAGCATATAGACATTGATTGTCATTTTGTAAGAGAAAAACTGAGTCAAGGAGTAATCACAACTCACCATCTCTCAACAAAGGATCAATTGGCAGATCTACTGACTAAGAGCATTGGAAAAACATAGCATGAAGTTCTGTTGAATCAACTTGGAGTCGAGAATATATTCAAAGCATCAGCTTAAGAGGGAGTGTTGAAAGTATAAGTTGATCAATAGCAGTTGGCTAGTTAGTTAATAAGGTGGCTATTTATGTACACAAGTTAGTTAGTGGAGATAGTTAAATACTGTATATATATGATACACTGTACAACACTGTAGCATGCAGAAGAAATGACAATATGTTAGTGTTTTCTCTCCAAGTTCTCTTCTGCTCATCTCTCTCCTCTAATTCATCGATCTCTTGCTCTCATTGATAAAATTGACATTTGCATTTGTATATTTCTTAGCATGGGTTTGAAACTTTTTCGAATTTATAATTTTCTTAGAAATATCCCACTTCTAAAGGTCTTCCTTCGTTGTTCAATAAGTCGAAAATTATTCAAAAATGTTAAAAACTTTAACCCATATTTCTAGGTTTGTATATTGATCACGTTGTACTGATTAGTTATCAACTTATCATATTATTTTATCTGTTTTTTAGCTATTATTTTCTATGTTAGCGTGAATATTATTTCATTGAGTTTTGATAGATCAAGAGAACCTCACCAAAATATAGAATTTTCGTCTGCTAGGCGGAACTAGAATTTCAAGTTTATAGATTCAAGTTTCTAATTTTTTTAAGTACTTTGTTCTAAGTTAATTAATTTATAAATATTCGATCGATTTTTAAGACAAATATAACGTTTAAACCAAAGCTATTGGGTTCGACTGAATCCATTCCCGACAGTACTCTAGCTCCGTCCCTCCGGCTGCAGAATGAAAATCTATTTGTGTAAAAAACTTTACATCTTGAGATTTCAATTGGTAAAAGAACATTACTCTTAGTAACTAACTCGGACAATAACTTGATATGTGTAATTCATCAAACTAATAATATCCAAAACGTTATTGATTAAAAACACTTGGTATCTATTTCTAACATTGCACAAAAAATTATATATACATATGTATTTATATATAATATTATATATAGATAATACATTAAAGAACCCATTGTTTCCAACTCAAAAACAAGCATGGATTTAAAAATAAATAAATAAATTACCCTCAAACCCCAACTATACATCCCTCAATTCTACTATGTTATTTTTCTTTTCCATTGTATTTTTTTAACATCTTAATTAATATACAAGAGCATCTATAATTTTGAAACTCTCTTGAAATTTGGTCTCCCTCCCCTCAATGAAGACACCAATATAGTTTTGACTTTTTTTAGTTACTTTCTTTTTTCGAATTCTTCTGATATCAACGACAACAACAACAATTTACTCGACGAAAACCTCCCTTCGTTTCTTTGCATTTGTTGCTGCTTCTGGATTTCCCTTCTTCATCATAGCAACAAACTCATCATAATTAATACGACCATCCTGCAAAAAATAAGGTATGTTAGTCGATATGTTTCAAAAAAAAAATAGTTCGGTGCACAAAATATTGTGTATTCACCATTCACCCAATGTTTTGGAGAAAAATCGCATCCTAAAGAATGTAAACAGTCGGTTTATATGTCTATGCATGGAAATATGTGTATATTTGACTTACATTATCAGAGTCAACTTCAGAGATAATTTCTTTTATATCTTTTGCATCATTCATACCAAATTCTCGTAAAGCCTGCTCTAATTCTTCCATTGTAATATACCTGATCAATTTTTAAAAAGAAAAAATTATATTATAAGATAAAGTTGAACACAATTTGCAATAACGGTGCAATACTAACGGCGCTAAAAAATATTTACACAATCAAATCGTACTTACCCGCTATTATCCTTATCAAAGTATTGGAAAGCTTTGTATAGATGTTCTTCTCTGTCCATTCTATTCATGTGCATTGTTGCTGTGATGAATTCTTCATAATCAATTGTTCCATTTCCATCAGCATCCGCCTAATTATTTCAAAATATATAGTCACAATAATTAGCTTTAGAAGTTTTTTGTTCTTTAAAAAAAAAAAAAACAAGATACAAATCTCCAAAAATTGAAGAAATTCTAATTTGGTTCAATTTAAAAAAAAAAAAAAATTATTTACAAAATAATCACTAAAGGTCGCAAACATATTCATTGTTACCAGTGGCGAAGTCAGGAATTTCCGTAAGGGTGTTCAAACTTGAAAGAAATAAAAAAAAATTCCATTAAAGGGTGTTAGTATATGTTATACACATCTAAAATCAAATAGTTTATCTATATACACAGTATAATTAACCACCCTTTGGATAATATAGCTTCGCCCATGATTGTCATATTAAAGTAATTGTTCTAGTGGACGAGACAGTTAGTTGCACGAAGCATCCCCCATTCATGCAGGGCTCGGGAAAGTATCGGTGTCTGATTCCACGTCGTGAACCGTGACCCCTATAGGTTACACGGAGACAACTTTACCGTTACTCCCAGGCTCCACTTCATTTGTTATGACGGACGGAATTTTAAGAAAAAATGTTTTAATATTAAAAAGCTTTTTTCATTTTGAAAAATTATGTGAAACTAAGAGAACTTACAGCTTCCATTAATTGTTTGATTTCATAATCTGATAATTTATTCCCTTGTTTGGCTAATCCTTGCTTTAATTCCTCAAGTGTTATTGTGCCACTATTATCAGTATCCATGCCTCTGAACATCTGCTTCAATCCCATAATTTCTTCTTCAGAGAGGCACCCTGCAATTACCTGCAGTAATATAATTTCTCCAATTAAATATTTTAATAAATTTATACTTTTCGTTAACGGTATTTAATTTTTGCACTATCAGGTTAAGTTACCTACAATAATAGGTTTATATTACTCCCTCAATTCTAATTTATGTAATACAGTTCAAATTTCAAGAGTCAAACTTCTTTATTTTGACTATGAATTCAGACATACAATCTTTAAATTTTTTTTTTTGAAAAAGTAATTTACATATTTAGAAACTACATAAAAGTTTATAAGCCACAATGATTAATAATAGTTTATAATATTTAAAGTGTATAAATAAATAGCGGTAAAAACTTTTCTTGTTTGGCTCTCGAAAAGGGAAAAGTGTCATATAAATTGGGCGGAGGAAGTAACAATTAACAAGTATAATTTGTCGGGGAAATAGAGTAATTAACATGTTGTATGTAACAGGTTAATCATACTGATAGCGTAAAAAATCTTTACCCGAAGAGCAACTTTCTTGAACTTGTTCATAGCTCTAAAGTTTTTGAGCTTATTGAGAACAGCATTGTCAAGTGGTGTATCTGGTGCTTCTCCATCCTCCTTTATCCATGGATGATCTTCATATACATATAAATGCATGCTTAGTTACATAATCAGTAGCGAAATTAGAAATTTTATTAATAGGTGTTAAAATATAAAGACGTTAACGTAATTCACCATATAGTCTATATACATAAAAGTAGTAACCTAGATGCGCAATATAATTTTTTGGCAATAGAGTGTCAATTGACACCCCTTAATCTAAAGTGGCTCCTCCACCGGCGATAACGTATACTCATATTTTTTATACCATCAGATTAAATTGATGTGATATAATTAACAACATATAACTATGTAACATGCCAGACTTTAGACAGAGTTCCACATCGGCAAAAACACAAAAGGAATGTTGGGTATATAAGTTAACAAGCCTTAGACCGTAATGACACGTTTTAAACTCGGGAGGGCTGCACAGATGATATCATATCCACTCTTGTGTCAGCCTTGCCGATGGTGGCTCAGAGTTCAACTGAATTTATGCAAATCCCGGTTAGGCGGGGCATACCTCAGTGCTGAGTCTAGGCGAATCCCATGTGGTGGGGCAAACCTCAGCGAGGACGCTGAGTCCATAAGAGGGGATGTATGTAACACCCCAGATTTTAGACAGAGTCCCACATCGGCAAAAACACAAGAGAGATATTGGGTATATAAGTTAACAAGCCTTAGACATAAGTGACGCGTTTTAAACCCGTGAGGGTCTAGGCCCAGAACGGACAATATCACTAGCGGGCTGGGCTATTACAGAATTCCTCCAAATTAAATATTCTTTTATGTTATATTGGAAAATTGATTTTCAAAATGGCTAAATATATAACAATGTACTAATTAAATAAACTTACTTAGGACTTGAAGTGCAGTCAACCTCTGACTTGGGTCTGAATTTAACATTTTCCTAACAAGATCCTTAGCTCCAGAAGAAATTGAAGGCCAAGGGTCACTTGAAAAATCAACATGTCCCCTCAATATTGCATTAAATATTCCATTTTCAGATTCTGAAAACAAATTAAAACCACCGTTATACCATGAGTTTAAACTTTTATGCAATAAAAATAGAATAATTAACTTAAATAACCACCCATCCAACCGTTTAAACTAAAAATAGTTGGCTGATGCGTAATACATATAATCAAAGCATAATATGTGTATAACCATGTATAATCATTGTATACTCTATGAATACCGATTATGATAAATAAACCGTGAATCCAATCGACTATTTGAATAAAGATCCGTAAAATATAGTTACATAATAAGATAACTAACATTAAGTGATAATTTGATAAAATTGATACATACTTACTAATTTGTTATTATTTATTAAACTATACTGATAGCGTAAAATATTTGTATATTGTCCGTAAATATGATTTACCTGCCCAAAAAGGAGGAACACCACAAAGAAGAATATATAACATAACACCAATACTCCAAATATCAACTTCTGGACCATATCTTCTCTTCAACACTTCTGGTGCTATGTAATATGCACTGCCCACTATATCTTTAAACACATCTCCTGAGAAACAAGAAGAAAAAAAAAATCAAAAATTAAATTAAGCATAAAAAAGAGAGCAGAATTTATTAAATTAACATAAAAAATTACATGTTTAGCTTTTGTATCAAATAGAGGTGGATGTAACCTCTTTTTATGGGTTCAACGAACCCAAAATTTCGATATAAGTAAAAAATCACTAAAATTTCAACAAGTATTAAATTTTGAACGCATAATTGTTTGGGCTAATTATCTTATTTCTGTGGATGTTGTTACTGCTTCTTTTTTTATATGGCTTCTCTACTGCTATATCTCTTTTACAAAATTGCTATGTTTATGCTTTGAAGGGAAGCGTTAGCGTAACTGTTAAAGTTGCTACCATGTGACCAGGAAGGTCACGGGTTCGAGTTGTGGAAACAACCTCTTGCAAAAGTGCAGAGTAATTAAGGCTACGTACGATAGACCCTTGTGGTTCGGCCCTTCTATGGACCCCGCATATAGCAGGAGCTTAATGCACCTGCCCTTTTCTGCTACGTTTATGCTTTCCTTGAGCCGAGAGTCTATCGGAAACAATCTTTCTACCTTCACAAGATAGGGATAAGATCTGCGTACACAAAATCCTCCACATACTCCACTTGTGGGATTACATTAGGTATGTTGTTGTAATCTATGTTGCTCGGACTCTCCAAAAATGGTGCCGGATACTCCAAAAATAGTGTCTGACATGGGTGCGGCATCATTGGAGAGTCCGCGCAACATAGGTTATAATATTTTCGGGCTAAGAATCTCAAAGTTCGTTAAAAGTCTTTTTTTTCTTCTTAAACTCAGTACTGTCATATAAAATGAAACGAAAGGAGAGGGAGTAGATCATGTTACCTTGCTTGTAAAACACAGAAAGACCAAAATCAGTAGCTTTGAGAGGTGCATCTTCATCTTTGCTAAGTAGGAGGAAATTTTCAGGTTTAAGATCTCTATGAATAACTCCCATTGAATGACAAGTATGTACAATTTGAACAATTGTTCTTAACAATGAAGCAGCTGCTCTTTCTGTATAATGTCCTTTAGCAATAATCCTATCAAAAAGTTCACCTCCAGCACACAATTCCATAACCAAATGCACAGAATGTTTGTCCTCATATGCCCCTTTTAGTTCAACAATATTTGGTTGTTCTGTCAAATGATGCATTATTTGCACTTCCCTTCTTACATCCTCAATATCCTCTTTATTTACCAATTTTCTTTTGGCAATTGTCTTGCATGCAAATTGTTCTCCTGTTTGTTTATGTGTACATAAATGTGTTACACCAAATTGACCTCTTCCTAGCTCTTTTCCTAGTGTATACGTTGCTTTTATGTCCTCCATTGGCCTGCCTAAAACTGGCCCTATTGGGGCTGCTTTAGATGGTTTTGATGAATGGTTTGGTGATGCATGAGGTGGTATCTTTGATGGTGTGGTGGAACCTTGCATGTCATGATTTCCTGCACCAGATGTCATCAGATACTGCTTCGTCGGAAAATTATCAATATAATATAATAATATATGTGTATGCACACGCATTTGCATTTTTGTGTTATTGTGTATGCACACGCACAAAGGGAAACCTTGGCATAACTGGTAAATTAAAGTTGTTGTCATATGACCAGGAGGTCACGGGTTTGAGCCGTGGAAACAGTCCCTTGCAGATATTCAACGTAAGACTGCATACAATAGACCCTTCCCTAGACCCCGGGAGCATAATGGGAGCTTAATGCATCAGGCTGCCGTTTCTTTTTGTATGCACACGCATATACATTTTTGTGCATGCACATACGTGCGTGCTACACATGCATGTACGTAATTGTATGTTTTATGTTTGTAACAAAAGATGTCATCCGACACTATTTCGTTAAAAACTATCAGCATAATATATTGTGGTGTGTTTATATGCGTGTGTTAATATAATTATATACATGTAATAGGGCGATATTGCTTGAAAATAATGTAAATTAAGATTACCTCCATGTGATTCTCCTTGTTTTGAATATGATTGTGCAATTTCTTCATTAGAATTTTGCGCAGGATCAGACTCTGCCTTTGAGCAACAACCCCCCATTGGGACAAAATGCAAAGCAAAAAAATCCAAACTACTTTTTTTTTTGTTTTTAATTTATTTTTATCTATAGAGAAATCAAGGAGAAGGAAGGGAAATGTTAGAAATGAAGGAATGAATGAAGAATGGGGTGGCCCAAAGGGAGAGCAAGAAAGGGGAAAATGGGGGTTTGAAGAGAGTCAAAAAAAAAAAGAAAAAAACTTGTTAGAGAAAGAGTTCCATTGATGGTGTAGTTTTTCACAAACACAAAAAAAGGTTAGGGGTGTTGGAGTGATGAGGTAATTGTTTTAGGATTGATTGTGAGAGATTGTAGGACAAAACTATTAAATTAGAAAAAGTTTATTTTTTTCCTTTTTCTTAATTACTTTTTAAGTTTAATTTCTTTTGTATAAATTTCCAAAAATGTTGTTGAAAAACTTGTATAGGAGGAATAAAGTTTTGGACTTTTTATTAGCGGGAATAAAATTTATTACACAGCTCACATTTTTTCAAAGGATTCTCTATAGTTAAACATATGCTAATATATGGTATGGATTATATTATGACTTGTAATTCTGTTATAAAACTTATTTCATAGTCATCAACTTCTTAATTTCTTTTTTGAATGCCCTTTTGGAAAGTAAACTTCAAGTGCTTCAAAAGTCATACCTCTCTATAACATCATCGTCATTTAACAGCCAGCCAAGTTTTTATGAAACCAATTTTTATGCTATGTTACAATATATGTTCTCCATAACAGCACTTCGTGATAATAGCAACAAAAAACATAACAAATGAAGTTATTATAGAAAAGTTTAACTGTATTATTATGCTTTGCGCTTGCCATATATTTTGTTTTTCAAAATTCACCATCTTGAACCGCTCAAGAAATAGATGCCCCTGAACCAAAATGAGTTCTCTACAAAAGCATGCATATGCTGCATAATACAAGGGAACAGCACACCACAGGATTGTGGTCCTGTGGTTAATCAGGATGTCTCTGATTCGAGCCTTGAAAATGGAAAAAATCCTAGTAGAAAGTACTTCCCTCTTTTATGGACTGAATGAGGCGTGAATCATAATTGATAGGGGCCTCAAAGTGGATACCGGACACTGGTAGGGGAAAAAACAAATGGAATTGGATCCCTAATAGTCTCTAGATGAGTAATCTGCTGTACAACTTGAGCCAAGTAAAGGGAGGTTCATTTTATCATTAAGACTGTAACTGCAGAACTCAAGTTTACAATCCTTGCTACAGCTTTACTTTCATGAAATTTTAACAAATTCATTGCATATTGCATGATTTAATGTTTGATAGTGCAAAAAAATATGTCCTGACATCAAGGTGCCAAAACCTTCACGTCGATCTGAATTCTCGAGAAAGATCTGCCTATTATCCCTAGAAAAGCTGTCTGTTTGAGCGAAAATTGCTGGACAATAAAAAACAAAATGGTTGTGACCAACTGAGCTCTGTCACCAGGTGAGTTGACAGGAGAAAGAGCTCCTACACAAAGGGAAAAGACCGTGACCTCTGACATAAAGGATCCAGGAGCGGAAGGTAATGAGAGCTAGAAGAGAACCAGCTTCAGTAAGTTGGGATCGATGGATCAACTTTGACAGCATATTCGTTGATTCCTCCAGCAATGTTAAATACTTTCCTGAATCCCTGGGATTCAAAAATTAAAAAAGAACGTAAAGAGGCAACAGTTGTAAGATTCAGCAATAGACGATGTATAACGACAGAATTGCAGTATAGCCTGCCTTCTGCATTATGATCAATGTCACAGCATGCGATGCACTAAAGAGGACCAAACAGGGGCGAAGCTACAACTTATCAAGGCCCTTCGCCGAAAAATTACATTGTGTATATAGGTAGAATATTAAGTTCTAGAGGTATATAACATATATTGAACACCCTTTATCGGGAAATTTTTTCACTTCTTTTAAATTTGAACACACTTAAGAAAATTTCTGGCTTCGCCACTGGGACCAAATGTAAAACCAACATGCATTTTGGGGTATATTGGATGAAATAGCAAAGGCCTCTGGAGGTGGGATTTTATACAAACTAACAAAATACACCTGCTATATGCGCTATGATCAGAAGCTGATATACTAATTCCTATATAGCCTGTCCTTTTCTTCCTCTTAGGTGAACTGGTGTAAGAAAAGCTTGTTAAGTCAAATTCCTTTCCAAAGGAAAATCAATTAGTACGTTAATATCTTTTGCATTCATGACAAGTTGCCAAAAGACTATGCACTTGGCTAGCAGTAGGTTCGACATTATATGAAGGTACTAAAAGCAGCATCTCTTAGAATGACCTACTTTTCGTAAGTATATGCCGTGAAAATAAATAATTCTAGAAACAGGTATTTAGACTGTTTTGTTCATTCAATTGGAGAGATGTTTCTGTAAACTTTATCCTCCAACCCAAATCCCAGCTTTTCCCTAATACACATCACTACCTACACAAGTACGCCTTGAAGTCAACATGAGAAGAGCGAAAAAGTGACAGGTTTAAAGACCCTCTCCACCCGAGAAATACTTTTTGAGATGGCAAGCTACGTAAAGGCATGGAAGCATCACCCAAAAAGTACGATTAACAAGAACAGCTACCATCTTCATCTACGGATATGAGAGACAAATGTTCCGATATATGCCTTGCATCTTAGAAGAATAATAGAAACACAAAAATGTTCCATAAAGGTAGGACACATTTATCTCTTGACGTTACGCCCAATTAGAAATGTGAAGATAAAGATCCTACCTGTGTCTGCAACCACTTGGCAACTTGTAGTGATCTCATGCCATGATGACACTGCATAACAGATATAAATAAAGTTTTTGAGAAGAGAAACAGAAATATAATTTTGGATTATCAATAACCAAACATCGATTGCTCATAATTTTCTATTATAATTTATCATGTCAATTTACAAAATAAGCAGTCACTATCTTGAGTTCAACGCTTCTGTTTAAGGGAGAAACTCTTATCTTAAGGCCCAAGGAACAGAAACCTACTTCTAAGCCATGTAAAGAAGCCTATCTGGCATGCTACCTTCACATGTGTCATGATAACTTTGTTGTCAATGTTATAGCGGATCCTCTATTTGTCTCCATTCCACAAGTAACCATGATATGTGTATTGGACCAAATGCTTATGCATAACAACAACAAACCCAGTAAGCTCCCACAAGTGGGGTCTGGGGAGGGTAATGTGTACGCAAACCTTACCCTTACCCCGGGAGGGCAGAGAGGCTATTTCCGATAGACCCTCGACTAGGGAGCAGATGAAAAGAAGCATTAGCCACAAGTAGTAACAACAACAAGATATTAAGAAAACCAAAGCGACCGATATCAATCAATATGCATAGGTATTTATAAATCAAGACACGGAAGAAATAAGGAAAAGATGAAAATGCAACCCATAAACCTCTCACCGAAATGAGAAGTGCGAAGAAAGGAATAAAACTGTAGTTGTACGGTAGACAGTCATAAAGTTTCAATTATAAGGAGTAAGGAAGAAAGTGAAATGATTTGGAGAGTGATTTTCTACGATATTAGCTACAAGTAAATAACTTTTCATCTTCTAAGATATGATTCGTAGAAGTTCATAGTCCCCAAAAGCCCGCGCGTGCACCACACAAAACACACACACACACACACACACACACACACATATATATATATATATATTGATAGGCATGACCACCAAACCACCATTTCAGACATGCCTGAAGGTAAAAATCAAATTAACGTCTCAACTTCAGTCTGAGTGAAGAAAATGCACTAACCAAGACATATGTGTCCTTTTGAGGATCAAACTTAGTTGTTATTTCTGGTCCCCAGCTTCCAAATTGGCGAAGGGGAAGAACCTGAAATCCTGGTAAAGAAGCCTGGGCCCTGTCACAAACACACAAAGAAGAAATGAATACTGTAACCATGTTGTATACATTTTTATGGGAAGTTCCTGGGAGGCTTTTCTATGTAAAGTCGGGTATGCTCTTTAACTTAAATAAAAAACTTAAAGATAGAAAAGCTGCAAGTGGGTATTCAAAATAATGAAAAAATGAGCTCATACACTTCCTCTGGTTCTCGAACATCAATCAATTGAGCCTCTTCCAGGAAAGATGGATCTTGCAGCTTCACATGAAACTCGTTTGGTTGGATGTGTTCAAGTACAGATTCTTCCCTGCACATAGCATTAACAACAAGTAAGAGACAAGGCTCTTGAGCTGTTGAAGTGAAGCAGGGTGTCTTTGATTACCTCTCAGATAGAACTTGCAATAAATGCCATCCAAACTTAGTTTTACACTTCACAACCTTATTCAGTGGTGCACCAAATGCAGCTTCTTCGAATTCTGGTACCTTATAATTTTAACAATGAAAATACATCACAACCACGTGCAAAACAAATAAATCAAGTCAGCTAAGTCTGGGCATCCATGTGACTGAAATGCAGCTTCTAATAAAGAAAAGATAGATAAGTACTAAATAGGATATAAATAACAAAAACAGCAAGGGTGTATAGTTGGAAATTAAAAATTATAAGAAAGGTCAAATCTCCATATATATGTTTCTAAGACAGCATATGTATAATTTTGTTGCTATCATCTAAATGCCTGTGAGTATGAAAGATTACATTCCAGAAATATAGTCACGAGAAAATTTTGATTCCTGTTAATAAGAAGCCCAGTCAGGGAGAAAAAGAAGAATGATACATTTGAAGACATAATCATAAGCATACCATTTGCCCTTTTCTCACCCAGCCAAGCATTCCCCCTTCTTCTTTTGATGGACAAAGAGAATACTGAACGGCCAGATCACTTAGATCCTCGCCTGAATATAACAAGCAATTAGGTCCGCAATTTATCTGAAAGTGCAAGCATCAAGATAAAATTTGTTTACTAATGTACCAGTATTCAAATTTAATCATGTCATTTGAATAACAGCATGGAAAATTTAATCTTTCTCATTTTCTCTTCGCATCTTAATTTTAAGAAGCCAAATATTGCTGAAGCTTTTCTCATTAAGCAAAAAAAATTGAAAACTAACCTTCTGCAGTTCTTTTCAGAAGCTCCAGTAAAAGCTTCTGGTCATCTTCTTTGACAAGTAAATGCTGTACTAATATCTCTCGACCGCCTCCAGGACCACTCCCAGCACTATATGAAGCTGAAAGTTATATATTGTGAGATTTAGCAACAGCATGTATAATATGATAGCAAAAGGAAAAACAACTCTTTTCACTTTCAGAATATGGACAACCAGTATACGATCTCAAAATCCACAGGACCCCAGACAGGTAAAACTGATATAGTAAGTCACCCTCACATTTCTGATGAAGGCATGTTTTGGTAATATAAGAATCAACTCAGTAGAGAAAATAGTGTATTTCCAACCAAAGGGAGCCTTGTGGCAGAGATGTTCAAGCAGTTTAATGGGCCTAAAACAGATTTTTTAAACTATCAAGACCTGAAGCACCAATTGTCTATTGCTACCCATTCCCCAACTACTGAGCATAAAATCCAATTCTCGTGTGCTTGAAGTTCCACAGGAACACAAGTTTCAGGTTGTCAGTCTAATAGCATGTTTGGCCAAGCTGGAAAAATCAGCTTATTTTGAGATGTGTTTTTTTTAGAAGTGCTTTTTGAAAAGTACTTTTGGAGAAAAGCCGTTTGTGTTTGGCTAATCAATTTGAAAAGAACGTTTGAACAATAATTTGTGTTTGGCCAAACTTTTCAAAAAGTGCTTTTAAGTGTCAAATTACAAATAAGGACATGAAAACATTTGCTTAATAGTTAATATTATATAAGTAGATAAATAAGTATAAATATTTGTTATTAAAAATAATAATTAGGTTTTTTATTTTATTAAAGTAAAATATAAAAATAAATTGAAAAGTACTTTATTCTTTCAAGATAATTTAAATATATCAAAAGAACATTCAATAAATGTGAAGGTTCATCCCAAAAGTCATATATTATAGTTTAAACTAAGTAAGGTTATTTTGTATATAATATTTGCAAAGGGTATTTTTGGTAGGAAGAAAAGTCAAAACTGCTTCTGCTTCTGCTTCTGGGGAGAAGCTACTCTTTTCTGCTTCTTCAAAACTGCTTATGCTTCTAGCCAAAAGCACTTTTTTTCACAAAAAAGAGCTTGGTCAAACACCTCAAATTGAGGAACAAAACACTTTTTTGAAAGAAAAAAAAAGCATTTTTGGCTTGGGGAGAAGCTTGGCCAAACAGGCTATAAGGGAGTCAGCATCCTCGTCGAACGTACTAAAATAACAAGTATAGAGCAAAATACTCAAGCTCCCTACATTTTCTTGGGAAAACAACAATAAAGATATCTATTTCACATGAAAGGCAACAGTATTTAAAGGTTTTGTATAATCAACTACACCTCAATCCCAAATTAGCTAGTGTAATCTGTATGAATCTTTGTGTCCAAATATAGTACTCAAAGGATTCATCATCGTTAGACTATTTTTTACGGTGGCAGTCAACTCACTACTACCCTCCTTTATCATCAGCAATACTTTTCACACTGGCAGAGTTGCTTAACTCACTATTCCTACTGAATTCTAGAGGACACATCTCCATTTTCTATTGTAATTCAAAACCACCTATAGTCATGGTCTTGCCTATTATTGTACATCCCTCCCTATTTCCAACAATTCAGCAGCTAAAGTACTCATCCGTGCAACAGTGCTCCCCAACTAGTGCCAGAGACGTGCTGGTGAGCTTATACCCTATGCTGACCCCCCCCCCCCTTTTTTATTTATAATTACATAGGGAGAGGGGGAGGGAACTGAAAGGGGAAAGGGGATGGTGAGTTTCGAACTCACACTGATTATGTGAAAAAATCTACCAGTATCACTAGACTACAAGCCATGTTGCTTTCCCCTTATATTTCTGCAAAGAGNTTCAGTTCCCCCCCCCCCCCCCTTTTTTATTTATAATTACATAGGGAGAGGGGGAGGGAACTGAAAGGGGAAAGGGGATGGTGAGTTTCGAACTCACACTGATTATGTGAAAAAATCTACCAGTATCACTAGACTACAAGCCATGTTGCTTTCCCCTTATATTTCTGCAAAGAGGTTGTTTCTACACCTTGAACCATGACTTATAGGTCACTAAAAGAGCAACTCTACCGAGTGATTCAGAAAAAAATGCAAACTTGCACAGTGAGTAAATACACTTAACTATCAAGGGGATACAATAATTTATATATATACTAAAAAATTGTTTTCACTTGATTTGTACAATGTACTTTTCCGACGAAGGGGATTCAATTGAACCACTTCAACACACTTTGCTCTTCCAACTGATTCAATTGTTTGCTCTTCCATTTTGACTTCTCTCAAAAGTGCATCAAATACAAATATCAAAAACTGTAATGCAATGAGAGGGTTCGTACAATAAAAAATAGTTGTGGAAACTTTTGGTACCACTAGACTGCAAGACTTGTTGCTTTCCCTTAATATTTCTACAAGCACATTTCTATTTTCACCTTCATTGGACAGTTGTACTGCGCAAATAGGGCAAAAACAATTGCTTTTTTTGTCTATATATTAACTTTTGAATCACCTTATATTGGCAAATGTAGTTCAAACATTGCTTCAGGTCGCAAGTTTAAATTTTTTCCAATCCTCTCGTTAAAATCCGTGACTCCGCCACTGCCTACACGTCACCAAAAAGAGCAACTCTACCTCCTTCCATTTTGACCTACATTTCACCAAATGAGCAACTCTACTCTTGCACCGGGGCTCCCCTTCAACAATGCATCATCTACAATCAACAACAACTACTACTACATTTCAGTGCCCAACAAGTTGGGATCTGCTATATGAATCCTCGTCTAACCACGTTACTCCATTTAAACTCTATTCCTCGACTGACCACGTTATTAAACTCTATTCCTCAACTGACCACGTTATTAAACTCTATTCCTCGTCTGACCACGTTACTCCATTTAAACTCTATTCCTTGTCCGACCACGTTACTCCATTTAAACTCTATTCCTCGTCCGACCACGTTACTCCATTTAAACTCTATTCCTCGTCCGACCACGTTACTCCATTTAAACTCTATTCCTCGACTGACCACGTTATTCCATTTAAACTCTATTCCTCGCCTGACCACGTTACTCCATTTAAACTCTATTCCTCGTCTGACCACGTTACTCCATTTAAACTCTATTCCTCGTCTGACCACCTTACTCCATTTAAACTCTATTCCTCGACTGACCAAGTTACTCCATTTAAACTCTATTTCATGCCAATATTATGCAAATACGAATAAAAGGTAGTGCAGAAGCTACAAATAACAAAAATAGAAATGCTAAAAAGATAGGGTTCGTACAATCAACAAATACCTGTAATATATTTAGAACAAGTATGACCTTGACCCAACATAGTTGACACCCTTTTAAAGCTGGGAAACTGGATATTATTACGCGAATTGGGTAACAGTGCTCTTGAGTGAAGTAACGCTAAACGGGTAAATGCTGATAATTTACGACAAGTTGGAGTTAACGGCGATGTGATTTTCCAGAAAGAGAGAGCGAAATGAGCAGGCGCTCCAGTTGTTGGTGGAATATACAATGAAGAAACTCTCAACATTTGTACGAACTGCTGATTGATTTCGATATTACTGCAATTTCTTGCAAGAATTAAAAATCTATCTATAATGACTTCAAATCGTGTACTTACCTTGTTAGGGTATTGAAGGGAAAGGGGAAAATTGGTTTTGAAATTTTATTCGCCAATTTATATATGCTTATTTGGAATTATCTTTGTAATAAAAGTGTTTGTGTTATAAAATCTTTGAATTACTGTGGATGTTCATAACTCAGCCTCGTCGTGAACTTACTCCGTGATCTTACTTTCAAATGTTCAATGACATATTTATGTAATAATCGTTTCATTCAATAGTGATTATTTTTCTCAATAATAGCCATTCCACTAAATAGTGATCATTTTACTCACTATTTTACAATAATAATTTTCGCTTTCCATGCATATACAAAGGCCTTGTAATGGATAGAAATGAATCTATCCTCTCTTTTTCTCTATATTTCTTACCTTTTTTATCCTTATTTAGTATTGTTACTTTGAGCTATATTTCATAAGAGTTTGGATTCTTATGCAAATTTAAAAATTTTGAGAATAGATTTTTTTTACTTTTTTAGAATTATTTTCATGTGGAGCTCCAATGAAGGGCAAAAATAAGGATTATACTTTAAAATTACCCTTAGGTTGAAGTTATTTCAGCAAGTCAAGGACAAAAAAGAGAGATTTTTTCCTAACATCAATGTAATATTATACTAAATAATTTAAGAGAAGGCGAAAGTTTTGAATAGTGTGTAGGCACAAAAAATTGATAATTTTTCTTAAAACTAAAACTCTTTGAGTTTAACTAATTTATTTTGATTGTCCTGATTCATTTTTTATCTATTTTAAAGAAAAAAAGTTATTTAACAGTGTAAAAATGATACCACGTTGTCATTTTTAGTGTTGTTTTGAATATAGCCGTTTGCAAAATAGTAAAAAATTAGCTATAACATAAAAATGCGCGGTAAAGACCACTTATTTCAAATAGTTCATTGTTATGACTCAAAATAGTCGTGATTCCACATTTGGGCTTTTGGCAAATTTCATATGTGAACCTAGCTGAAAATAGAGCATGTGCATTGCGTGTGACAAAAACCAAGAAAATAAGGAGAGGAGATAAATAATACGTTCATTACATTCTAGAGTTGGGGTAAATTTTGTAGAAACTTTCCCTCTCTAATCTCTCCCTTCCCCTCAATTATTTATCTATGTGGCTCTGTCTTCCCATCCCCTTTTTTCTGTTACTATCCTTAGTTATTACTTACTTTTCAGTATAACTCCTTTGTTATCAGAATCGGTATATCAATCTGTTACTTTGGTTGTAGATATTGGATCCATAATATTGGTGCTTTCATTGACTCCATCTACCATGGTGGACTTATCTCAAGCCCCAGTAATAGGTCATTTTAGCAGTGAGAATCCTCTTAATTGGGTTCTTAAGGCAGAGAAGTATTTCACCTTCGATAAGATTTCTTCGGAGCATAAACTGTCATGGGCTTCATTTTATTTGGATGGCGAGGCTTTGAAATGGTATTATTGGTTATTTTGAAACAAACAACTTGCATGTTGGGACCATTTCGTGGACAAAATGTTTATTAGTTTTCGAGGTCGAAATCAGGATGCACCTGATAGGCGTTTAGCCTTCCTCGAGCAGTTTACCACAGTGGATGCTTATCCGGCACGGGCTGCGACTATTCCTTCATGGAGCAACATGACTAACTTACCCTTGCATCAGTACTAGAATGAGCCCTCAGAACACCACCCTGAACATTACCCACAAGGTGTTTGTGGAAAAGCCAAATAGGGGAACTAAAGATGTTATAGTTACTGAATCGATACTAACAACACCTGAGGAGACATGCAATTCAATTTTGGAGGAGGACAAAGAGGAATTTGAACCCCGCTTGNGACGGAAGAGGAACAAAGTGTTTTACGCCTTGTAGGAGTGATTCTGAGCTATGTCGATGTTATGGAATGAATTCAATTGATTTGAAGATTTGAAATATGAGTAAAATCCCACAATACTTAGTTGAACTATCTGAATACAACAGCAACAATGGAGCGCGCAAGGTATTCGATGAATTGTCTGATTGGTCTGAAGATGTTATTCAAGAGACGAATGTTATGCAGGAACCACAAAAGGATATTACTTTAAAAATATAGACCCATTTCCCTAATGATTCGATGTATCATGTCGCTCCGATTGATGCGGCAAACAACAATGCTAATGTTGTTGAAAATGAAAACAGGGATAATAAGAAAAAGTTGTTACTGCAATCATAGAGAAGGCTCCACTATATATTGGTTATGCATTCTCTATTTCTAGTAACCTCATCATGATTGTTGGTCGATATGGACTTGGGCTAGACCAAAACTTAGAGGCGATGTCTTGTATGCTTTCTTCTTGAACTTACGACCAACTTCTAAACAGAGGTATATTTAGTCACTTAGGTGACATTGGTCATGTTGATATTGTCTTACCATTGCATCGATATATCCACTTGATCAATTCGGATTAGACTTTCCATTTGATCCTGGCTCTAGTTTTCTTACCAGGTTATTAGAGTTACAAAATATTGTGTATTATGTGGTGCCTCGAGCAACTTTGAGCGTGATAAGTTTGTGACATTCACCGTATGGAATTCTTGCAATGCACCTTTAAAAATTTGATTTAGAAATACATACAGTGTTTGCCAGTATGCTCTGTTGGGAAATTGCTTTCGA
>ML422730.1:596-10834 GCA_005239525.1 Nicotiana knightiana | reverse complement strand
AGTTCGTACTGGGTGAGACGAGATTATCGGATCAGGGATCAGTGCGATGAGGTTATGTGAAGTGTATATTAAAGAACAAATACCATTATTCA
Organism: Nicotiana knightiana; assembly: GCA_005239525.1. Lineage (NCBI taxonomy): Eukaryota > Viridiplantae > Streptophyta > Magnoliopsida > Solanales > Solanaceae > Nicotiana > Nicotiana knightiana. The sequence goes on along the minus strand of ML422730.1, from coordinate 10,742 downwards.
GGTTCATAATGAAGTGATGATTCTAGTCAAGATGAGGTATTCAAGTATTTGTTAACTCTGCAGTTGAGTATGAATTTCTGCGCATTTCCTCTGTTGTGGTGGTATCGCCAGCATTATAGCAGGATGTATATATATATATATCATGAGGTGCAATGGGAGCATCAAATTCGTGGAATTTTGGCTATTAAGGTTCAGGGAGTGTCATCGTGGTCAGATGAAGAGTTATACGGTGCATGGTGCTGATTCATCAAAGGTATGCGGTCATGTTCTGGTATATCGTGTGGTAGTTGATACGGTGTTTATATGTTGGAACTAGTCCTGGAAGAGAAATTGCAGGTGTGTGAATGAATTCTGAGCTTATTGTATAGATAAGAGAAGAAATCTTCAGGTGTGATCAAGCTAATGTGCTCAACTGGGTTGTGGTAGCACGGGCAGGTGCTCGAGGTGTTAAACAGTGATTTCAGGTAACTCCAGAGCAGTTCTTGGCACGTTCGAGGACGAACGTCGATTTAAATGGGGGAGAATGTAACGACCCGAACAGTCGTTTTGAGCTCTAGCACGTTGTTCAGCAATTTGAAGTTGTGAGCAGCTTCGTTTCAGGTATTATGCGTCGTGGGAGTGGTCGGAATTGAATTCCAGGAAGTTTAGAATTGATTTGGAAAGAAAATTCTCATTTGAGAAGCCTTAAGTTGGAGAAATCAACTAAGATTGGAATTTTGAGTAAACGACCTCCGAATCAAGATTTGAAGGTTCCAGCAGGTTCGTATGATGATTTCAGACTCGGGTGTATGTCCGACTCGAGGTTTGGATAACCCGGGAGCGCTTCGGCGTATATTGTGGAAGTTAGCATTCTAGAAGGATTTCATGAATTTGGGCTTGAAGTACATATCAGTGAGGTTGATGTCCGTTTGGGATTCCGAGTTTGTGAATAGCTCCATATGGTGATTCTGGAATTGGGAGCGCGATCGGAAGTGAATTTGGATGTCCGTAGGTCATTTTGGGGTAATTTGGCTAAAGATACAAATTTGAAGGTTTTTGAGAAATCCGACCGGAAGTGGAAGTTTTGATATCGAGGTCGAAATGTGATTCCGGAAGTTGGAGCAGCTCCGTAATGTTGAAAATGAGTTGTGTGCAAGATTTGAGGTCAATCGGGGTGTGGTCTGATAGGTTTCGGCGTCGGATGTAGAAGTTTGAAATTTTAAGTTCTTAAAGAATTAGATATGAGTGTGATTCGTGATTTCGGCGTTGTTTGATGTGATTTGAGGGATCGAGCAAGTCCGTGTCATGTTTTGGAACAAGTTGGTGTGATTGGACGGGGTATCGGGGGCCCCGAGTGGATTCCGGGTGATTGACAGATCAATATTTGAAGTTGGAGAAGGCTGAAGGTTGCTGTCATCTGGTGTAACCGCACCTGAAAGGCTTTGACCGCAGGTGCGAGATTGGGGCTGGAGCTGAGGAGGCCGCAAGTGCGGAATATTGGTCGCACCTGCGGAATCGCAGGTTCGAAGAGGGGATCGCAGGAGCGGGAATTTTCTGGGTCAAGTCAGAGCCGCACCTGCGATGGAATTGTCGCAGATGCGGAGCCGCAGGAGCAGCCATTGGATCGCAGGTGCGAAAGAGGCCTGGGTAGAATGTTTTAAAGTCGGGTTTGTGCCATTTCACTCACATTTTTCATTTGGTTGGGGAGATTTTGGAGGATTTCAGAGGGAGATTTTCACCAAGCATCAAGAGGTAAGTGATCCCTTCTCATTTCCAAGTTAAATACAAGATCATTACATAAATTTGATATGGGAATTGGTGGAAAGAATTGGGGTTTTTGAAGAAAAACCTAGAAAATGTAAAATTGGAATTTAGCCACGAATTTGAGTATGGAATGTAGATTAAATTGCATGATTGAACTAGTAGGGCTATGGGTAGAATGTGTCTTCGAGAATTTTGGATTTCCGGGCACATCGGCCCGAGGGAATTTTGGTCTTTTCTCCGAGCAGGGTTAGGAAAGTATATAATCTGAATTTGTTGTGAGTATTAGGATGAATTTTCATTTCTTTGCCATTATGTGGTAGTTTCAGAGCGTTGTGCGTCCGTTGGAGTCATCGGAGGGGCTTGGAAGCCGGTGTGGGAATTTTGGAGCGAGGTAAGTCTCCTTTCTAACTTTTTGAGGGAAAATCGTCCCCCTAGGTGAATAAATTCAGTATATGCTATTATCTTCAGGGGCTACGTACGTACAAGGTGACGGGATTCCGTGCGTAGCTACTATTATGCCATGTCCGGGTAGTCTAGGATCCACTAGCATGCCTTATGTGTGTACCTCTAATCCTGCTTGTAATATTAAACTGCTAATATAATCGAAATCGTAATTGAATATCTAAAAGAAAGCTAGAGTTCATATTGTTAATCTTCTAGAAAGAGAATTGGTTCCGCTGTGGATATATGTGTACCTGGACTGGGTTGTATCATAGAGTATCACTAAACTTGACAAATGAGTTTCAAAAACAAAGATTTCAAAACCTATATTTCATGTTTCTTTAGTAAGAATTTTTCCACTTTCCTGAGAAAAATTGTTTTCTTGATAAAATACAGATTTATTATGTGGATATGTGTAACTTTGGGTGCTTGAGTCGCTTGAGTGATTCGCGAGCAGGAAGACCCTGTATTTGTGTATGTATTCATATGAGCACCTGAGTCGCGTGTATGATTCGTGAGCAGGCTAGCCGTATTATTTTAACCGCATCGCATGATCGATTCGCGAGCGGGGCAGATAGATACATCTATGGTTCGAGTCGTTCGACCCTCGGCAGTTCACAGTTTATTATTATTGGTCCGCGTCGTTCGACACTCCGCATTGCTTGCGCATGATATTTACTGCATAGTTGCTATGATTTTGCCTAATTACGGGCCTGAAATATTAGGTTATCAATTGAATGACAGAGATTTAAAGTTATCAAAAAGATTTTGGAAGAAGTTGTTCCTTCCCGTCGATAAATTTTCATTTGATTAAATCACCATGTTGATTAATTATTATTAGTATGACGAAAGATATAAAGTGTTAAACGTGAACGGAGTCGAAAATGTTTATTCCTGATTTTAATGAATTTCCTATGATAATCATGCTTAGTGTCACTCTTAAATATTTTAAATTGACCTTTAGTAAGTGTCTAATTCGACCTCTCGTCACTACCTCTCTGAGGTTAGGCGGGCGACTTACTGAGTACACGTTGTTTTTGTACCCATGCTAGACTTGCTGTGCATTTTTATTGCACAGGTACTTTCATAGCAGTGTGGAGGATTTGGAGACTTAGGCGAGCTACATCATCCGGAGGCGATCCACAGCTGACAGAGTATCCTTCGTACTGTATCTATTTCATTTAAATTTCCTTGTCCAGCTGTATTTCAGAAAGGCCTGTAATGATTGTTGAATTCTTAGAAATTGCTCATGTACTTGTGACACCGGGTTCCTGGATATGTATTGGGATATAATTGTTTAAGTGAAATCTTTAAACAATTGTTTTAAAACAGAATTTTATTAGGTTATTATGTAATGAAGTGAAAGGAAGTATTTTCATAAATGTTTTAAAACGGAAAGTTATTTCAATTAATTAATGTTTTGGCTTGCGTGACCTTGATGTCCGGCGCCATCACGACCTTAGGGATTTTGGGTCGTGACAATCTATTGGACAATTTGATTCCAGTCTAACATTATATTGCCAAACCTAACAATGTATATCACGATATACAATATGGTATACACATGAGTATAGATGATGATATACATAGATGTACACCACCTCAAATACATATGTTATCGTTTTTACTATAAAAAAAAGAATAGAGAAGAATAAGAAAATCAAAATCGCCAAAGAAACACGAGATAGACCGAACTCAATGATTGCTAATTGTCGTTGTCGTCATTGTCATAGCAATCTGCCAAAAAAAATCGAAATCCGTCATTGCTAGTTGTCGTTTCCATCATCATCGTAGCCACTTTTGGGCTTTCTCTTATTTGTATAGATGAGAATATGACGGGGAGAGAGGGAGAGTGAGAGAGAGAATAAATAGAAAAATGTATTCAACAATTACAACTGCCCAAACATTATCAAAGAATATATACCATTCCAAATCTAGATTGTAGAGAGAATTTTGCTAGATTGAAGAAGAAGAAGAAGAAATACGCAGAGAGAGAGAAGAAAAAAATGGGAAGAGAGAATAAATAAGAAATTAGGGTTACTCAGGATTTAGCTATATAATGCAATTATTTTGGATTACCTTTGCAAAACCTAATGTAAGGCTAAAATATTTCCAATTATCTGTATGTGTTGTCATACCATACCATTTTTTCTATTTTTTAAATGTTGTTAATGCTAGGCCTCACTTGTAATTTTGTTAGAATTTGGATATTGATCAGAAGGAGTTCCGTTCAGCAATTCATCGTGGTGCTCTTAGGAACAGACGTGGACCGTGTTGTTAATATACCCATATTAACAATTTGTCACGACCCCAAATCTAAGCTAGTCGTGATGGCGCCTATCTTGGAACTAGGCCAGCCAAATTGACAATCAAAACGAAAAGAATCTTTCATTTATATCATTACTAAACTGATAATCCATAAAGGTTTCGTTTCATCATTTTGAAAACAGATAAATCTATATCGAATTGTTAAATACAACCCAAGATCCCGGAGTCACTGGTCATGAGCATCTAACAAAATATACAAGTCTGGAACATAAGCTTTATAATAATAAGATGGAGAAAACAGGGATGCAGACGCGTGCAGCTACCTCGTAAATCTCCGAGAAGTCCCTGCGGCAGGTAAACAGCCCACTCTGCCCTAGCACCTGAATCTGCACACAAGGTGCAGGGAGTAATGTGAGTACGCCAACTCAGTTAGTAATAAAAGTAAATAAGGTCTGAGAAATATGAAACACATAACAATACATCATAAATCCACAGCAAGTACAATCCTTCTTTCAAAAATCGTGGATATGTCAAATATTGACGCTTAAAGCCGATTTCAGTGAAAATCATTTGAAAATGAAATTTCCAACAATTTCAATAAAATGTCCCAAAGGTTTAGTGTAAAAGTGATATAATTCATAAGTATCCTCTCAGGAAAACACATGAATAATAAACCGCCCCTCGGGCATAACATCACCCAGAATCAGCCCCTCGGGCAACCTCACAACCACTCATGCCTCCCAATCACTCGTCACTCGGCACTCGGCACTTGCACTCAGTAGGTACCTGCACTCACTGGGGGTATACAGACTCCGGAGGGGCTCCTTCAGGCCAAGCGCTATAACAAGCCAAATCATGGCATCAATCACTCTGGCACTCGGCCTATCAATAGCATGTTGCGGCGTGCAACCCGATCCCATATCATATCCTCACAAATCGGTCCCTCGACCTCACTCAGTCATCATAAATAGTATAACATGCTGCGGCGCGCAGCTCGATCCCATAATATCCTCAACACATAGGCCCTCGGCCTCACTCAGTCAGAAACCTCTCAAAAAGCCACTCGGGCTATCAGTAAAACGGAGTACTCGACCCAAAATATCATTTGATATCTCAAAATAGTGTAAATAAGACTGAGTTTCGAAATCAATTAAACATTATATGGCTGAGTGTAAATCATAAGTCAACACAGTGAGGAATAGAAGTAAAATCCCCCAAGGGGTCCAAATACATGGCACGAGGCCCAAATACGGCATTCCGCCCAAAACATAGTAATAATCATTAAAACATTAAATATCATATGATTTAGAATCAAATACGCAACTCAATAGTTGCCACGGGACGGACCAACTCACAATCCCCTATCAGTGCACGCCACACACTCGTCATCCAGCATGTGCGCCACTCCAAAAATAGTGAAAAAATACAAAGTTCAAGGTTTCATACCCTCAGAACAAGATTTACAGTCATTACTTACCTCAAACCGGATGAAGATCTACTCTGCGATTTCCTTGCCACTCGACTCGGCCTCAAATCGCCCCAAATCTATTCAAAATCAGATTTATAACATCAATATACGCTAAAGGAACAAAGCCCACGCGAAAATACTCAAATTACATCAAAAACCCCGAAATTGGCCAAACCCGACCCTCGGGCCCACGTCTCGGATTCCGATAAAAACGCAAAACTAGAATCCTTACACTCTCACGAGTCCATACATAGCAAATATATCAAAATCCGACAACAAATGACCCCTCAAATCCTTAAATCAAAGCCTCAAATTTCCAAGCCCTAATCCCTCAGATTATACCATTAAATTCCATGAATTCCATGCTTAATCAGTCAAATACCAACATAGAGTCGAGTTTTAGGTCCAAGAAACTTACCTCCACGAAAATCCCTTGAAATTCATCTTCAATTTGCTCCCAAAAGCCTCAACCCGTATGAAATATGATGAAAAATGCCTAAAATTCGCGAAGGAAAGTATTGTATGCTCTGCCCAGGGGTTCCGCACTTGCGGTCACTTGCTCGCACCTGCGGACTCGCACCTGCGGTACCAGGTGTGCATCTGCGATTTCCACTTAAGCTCCCATTATCCGCATCTGCGGTAGCTGCCCAAGCCTCCATCTTCCGCTCCTGCGGAACATTCTCCGCACCTGCTCCCATCGCACCTGCGGCTCCCTGTTCGCAGGTGCGGCCACACCAGAAGAATCACACCAGCAGTCTTTCTGAACCATAATCCAAATCCAACCCTTCCGATGACCACCCGAAATCACCCCGATCCCCTCGGGACCTCAACCAAATATACTGACACGTCATATATCATCACACGAACTTAGTCGAACCCCCAGAACACCCAAAATAACACCAAAACATCAAATTAACTCGAAATTCAACCCTAAGGATTTATAAACTTCCGAAATTCGCCAACGATGTCGAAACCACTCAAACTACGTCCGAATAACCTAAAATTTTGCACACGCATCCCAAATGACAGTATAAACCTATCCCAACTTTCGGAATTCCATTCCGACTCTGATAGCTAATTTTCCATTGCCGACCGAAAAATTGCCAAAAATCCAATTTCGCCAATTCAAGCCTAAATCTACTCCGGACCTCCGAATGACATTCCGAACACACTCCTAAATCCCAATCACCTAATGAAGATATCTGTCACAACCCAAATTCCAACTCAGGTCGTGATGGCGCCCAACACCGGAGTCGGGCAAGCCAACATTTATTACTAGCGATATTTCTTCACTTGTTTAAATATTTACGTGCTTGACAAATTTTTGATTTTAAAATCATTTAAAGAAAACAGTCAAGTGATGCAATTTGATTAAATGAACTCAAAAGATCGTTTGCCAATATGTGTAATGTAGCCAAAAATATTAGAAAACCAACTACGTGTGCCAAGAGCTAGTGTCACAAGTCCACAAGTGACTAGTGGAATATACAAGTAGACAAAATAATATACAATTGTCTGGAAGGGGTAGACAACATATCCAAAAAAAAAAAAATAGAAACTTCACAGTGCTGCTGAGGAACGCCGGGAAGAGCAGCTCACCGTGTAGTCTAGCCCAGTAAGTACTCTCAAGATCGTGCTCCGGGATGGTAACCAGATGCAACAGCCTCAGAACCTGTACCATTAAGCACATAAGCGTAGCATGAGTACATATAAACAAATATGTACCCAGTGAGTGTCACACCTCATTTTTCCACTACCCCCAGATTAATGAAGGGTAGTAAGAGAGTTTTTCCACTTTAAGTGACATTATTCGGATTTGGATTTTATTTTAGTTTTCAGAGTCGCCACCCGGATTTTGGACGATGTTCGGGGACACCATTTTTTTGAAATCCCAAACCGAGGAAATTTAGNGATTATTTACATATTTTTTGCCTATTGTGCTTTTAGTATTTATGGATTTATCTTGAAATAAGTCACGATGTCGTGCACTTATTTGTTTTCGGGACATATTATAACTACGCCACATGAAATGCACCCGCAATTACAACATGTGATTTTTATTAAATTTTGAAGTTGAAGACGGGGAAATGAGTTGTCGCACCCGAGTGTAGATTACATTAGCCAAGACTATGGTCATGACAGTTTTAAGGTGCCCATTTGAGGCAATGTTTGATTATTCTTTAGATTTTTCTATTTTTTGAAATAATATTTTTTTTTAGTTTTTAAAATTAATTAAGACGTTTATGGATTTATCTTAGACAAGTTACGATGGCGTATACTTGTTTGTTTTTGGACACATTGCAAACACGTCACATGAAATGCACCCGTGATTGCTATCTGCAATTTTATTTATTGTTTGGAATAGAGGGTTGGGGGCATGAGTTGCCACTCCCGAGTGTAGGTTAGGGTAACTTTGGTATAACATTCGATTTTATCAAATTTCAGGCTAAAGTAACATTTTTCCTAAAAAGATTACCTAAATGATGTTCACTAATCTAAAGACAACATGCTTCGGGCTATGGCCATATTTTAGCCCCAGATTGTTTCAACTCTTTTGGCCAATCCTAATTGTGGCTAGTTTACAAAAAAAAGGATAGGAAACTATGCATCTATAAAGAAAGTCATGCCATCATATAGAGAAAGTCAAAATATTAATTTGCAAATCATTTATTTAAACAGTCAAATGAGCATATATAACTATAGTGCGGTCTTTAATTGATTCCTAAATGACTTATATTTATGCTATTTAATTTTATATCTATTGAACTTTGTTTTACGGTTTTTGCACACGTTACAGTATTGCAAACTCGGAAAATTTCAGAACATATAAGGCTAATGGAAGAGGCAGATTTCTATTTGTATTTTTTCTTAAGAATTAAGGGATATAAGGTGTTTACAAGCTTCATACGAGCGCCTTTGAACCATAAACTTTATACCTATTCATCAGACAGTTTGTTTTGGAGACGAAAGCTAAGATTTTTCCTTTTTTGTTATCTTTTGTAAAATCGCAGGAATTTTTGTGGAGAAAAGCAAGTATTTTTTTTTTCAAATCTGGAGCTCTCAAGATGAACTCTTTTAATCACACCTTTATATTGAGGTTTTACAAGAAAAAAAAGGACGGGGTTTTTGACCATAAACAGATGATGACAGTAATTATTAAAATGAAAAGCTGACTTAGTTTTATGAAATAGAAAAGACATAAACCAATTGTAATTTCAGTTCAGTCCGTTCTTTACAGCTCATGCAGAAGAAAACTAATCTATTACATCCTTGTTTTCTACTGTACATTCCCAATAATAAATGTAAAGATAACCACAAAGAATGGTGTAGATTCGTTGCTGCTCTTGTGCGAGCTGATAATCCATATTCTTCTGGCTATTTTCTTAGTCACCAGACGACTAACTTAATAAACACATTCCTTAGGCATTTCTTAAGGCATAATTCTGACCATTTATTGGGTTCAGATTCATGTCTTAATACCTTTGTAACGATAATCTAATTACTCTACAACTGTTTATGCATTATTATTGGGTGAATCTGACCATGAATGGGTCAGACTTTCCATCTCATAATGCCACACTAACCTAAGTTTAGATCTCCATAGACACTTGCTTACTCGGTCCCTTTAATGACCAAGAGGACACAAATAAGAGCATTTTAACTATAAGTCCAACATTTCTGCTTGGACAGTAATACCAATATGTTCTTGAGCATTCGCAGGATGAGTCATACCATAAAAGGGTTTGACCCAACCTTGATGATGTTCTTACATCATTTTTGACAAAATAGGTTCTTGCCTTTTATGGACTGAATCTCACCATAGAAAGGGGTCAGATTCAACTCCATAGAGGTCCTATTCATCTCATAATTGTTCTGTGATTTTTGATTCTTTGGGCATTTTGGAGAAGGTGAACCTGACCATTTGAAGGGTTCAGATTCCCTACTCTCAAGCCATTGTTGGTTACCCATTTTTGTACCCTTAAGGGATGACAAACTACTGTTTAAGCAATGGGGTAAATTTGACCATTATAGAGGGTCAAATTCATCTACCCTAGTGTTGTTTCATAACAATATCTAGATATTTAAAACCTAAACCAAACTAGTATTTAAGCATCTTTATAGGATGAACTTAACCATTGGAGGTTAAGTTCATTGCCCTTTGATGTTGTTTTCCAACACAACCATTGATTGCACAGTCATATAAAAGACAGTTTTAAGATGAAACA
>ML422727.1:0-52010 GCA_005239525.1 Nicotiana knightiana | reverse complement strand
TTATTTATTACTTCTTTATTTTTGCTGAATTATAATAGCTAGTCTTGTTTATTTAATGTAATTGCTATATTGCAGGTTCATACCTAGTCATCAGACTACAAAGATAATCATTGAACCTCTTGGCCGGTTGTATGATTCACCCTAAGCGACTTGGAGTGAATTTTCACCGGAGCTCGTGGAGCAAATTTTTAACCAATTTAAGGTTTTTATACAATTCATATCTATTTAAGAAATATATTAATATTAATTTCATCTAACATTACACACTCCATTTTCAGACTAAGTGTGCCTGGGATGACCGGCATAACAGTGTCATTCTTGCAAATTTTGAGTTCAAATGTTGTAAGAGACTATCTGATTCCTTCTGTTCTGCTCGGAAGAAGAGCAACAAGCCTTCATGGGTTCTACCGAACATGTGGGAGGATCTGCTGAGGTAGTGGACTATTGAAAAATTCAAGAAGATGAGTGAACATGGAAAGAATAACCGAGCATCTAAGAAGGGTGGCTCCTCGCACTGTGTGGGTGCAAGGAGCATGGGGATTGTGAGGAGACTACTGGTAATACCTTAAAATATTTAATTCTATTTTTATCGAACTATATTTATATATTTTAATTTAGTTAACATGTTTTATTATATTTATAGGGAAAAACTATGGGAGGAAGATGGATCGTGATGAGTTCTTCATGGAGACTCACGTCCGGAAGAAGAAGGCACCGACAGATCTAACTAGATAGATCTAGGACCGGGTGGAGACTACATATATAAGTTTCATAACTACTGCAACTTGAAATTAATGTTTATAATATTATATAGTTAATAATTTTCTATCTTCTAAATAAAGGGTCGTTACAAGACTAATGTGGAGGAGTACAGTCAGAGCTTGCCCTCGAATGAGCAAGGTGAGTGACCACCCCTTTCAGACGAAGAAGCGTAGAAGATATGGTTGGATGTTGTCGGTAGTCCTAAAAAGGGGATTGTATATGGCCTTCCAGAGAGATCATTTCGGCGCTACAGGGCTGGACTGCAAGGTATAGGAACTTCCGCCCAGGGTGAGGCTTTTGATAGGTCGACTCTCTCGTCTATTGAGAAGAAGATCGCAAAGGTGACAACACAACTTGAAAAGACAAAGGCTAGAAAACAAAAGAGAGATAAACAATTTGATACCCTTCAAGTTCAGCTAGAAAAGAGGGACCAATAATTTAATGTCCTTCAAGGTCAGCTGGCCAATTTTCTTGATTGTGGTGCTTTCCCCATTCCCCGGTCTCGTGAGCCTTCCCCAGATGTGTCTCCTTCTCGTCGTGATCCTTCGAACCATGCCGACGATGAAGGTTCTAGTAGTGTAGATAGAGATGATGTAGTATAAAACACTCATGAATGATGTTTGAACTTTTAACTTGTGAAACGTTTTGTTATTGGATATGATATTTTGTTAATATAACTTAGTGGAGATGGAGATGATGTTTTGTTAATATAGTTTTGATAGGTTTTATTGTTGTTGTTATTGTTGTTGTTATGGCGGCAATGTAATGTTGCCATTATAGGTGATTAGTTATTGGCAGGTGGTGCATCTATAAAACAGTTGTATTCTGCCAGAAAACCTACCGCCTACCGACCAAAGTCGGTCGAAAATGTTCAATTGATTTCCTATAAATTTAAATTTACCAACTGACTTCGCTCAGAATTTTTGATTTTAAAAAATTAAATATTTTAATAATACCGACCGACTTCGGTCAAAACTTTTAATTTTAAAGTTTTAATAGTTTAATAATATCGATCGATTTTGGTCGGAATTGAACAATTTTAAAAAAATGAATAATTTTGACTGGTTTCGATCGATTTTTCTGGACGTATTTTTGGTCAGTTTTTTAGTAGTGATACGAGCATTATCTCCTGTCTATTAGTCTGTAGCTCAAAACACTAAGAGTAGATAGTTTCAAGAACTTCCAATATTGTATATATTTAAATGGTTTCTCGTGGCTGGATTATGAAGCTGAATCATTACTTGCCCCACTGTGGGTTGAATTTCCTCTGCTGACCGCTAATTGGTAGTTGCATACTGAAACTCCGATCAAATAAGATGCTAAATGTGAAACAAATTGCTATTTGCAGCAAGAATCAGATATTACAAAAATCACATCTTTCAAATTATAAAGTCAAAACTAAATTATTTAGTAGTAGGTCTTTTTATCTATGTAATACAAAAAGAATAACGTAACCTCAAAATACTTGTTTATTAAACAACGTGTCTTGTTTCATAATTATACACCAATATACCGTAATAGACAACAAGTTATTTACCCAATCTATAAGTTGCAAACCAAACCTTAGAAGAAAATAATTGAAGGATTTCACTTATTTATACTGATAATGTAAAGATTTTTTACACAGTCAGTGTAATTCAACTAGTTATAAGTGCGTTATTCAACAACATCATGAAGCTTATGGAAATTTTTACGATCAAGATCTCTGAAATCTTTGGTGGATTGTGACCTTTGGACGCGACTCAACCGATTCATCGCATCCTTCTTGCTGTTGTTAGCTCTGCTTCTTCTAGCATTTGGCAAAGGAGGTCTATTCTTGATGTTCCTAATAACATTGGGATCAGATTCAGTACTTCTTGGAGAACTCTGTGGACTCTCGACTTTTTTCTCAGTTGGCTTTGAAGTGCTTGAGGATGTGCTTGCTGTTGTAGTAGTAGTGGTAGTAGTGCTGCTTCCTGGCTCTAGTAGAGTAAAGACTGTTGTAACTCTACTCTTTGTTGGCTCCTGAAACATGTACATTTGTTCATTTTTAATGATCGATCTCTCACATACGCAGAATATTAAACGATGATACTATAGTTTTCGAGGTCTTCGTTAGAAGTCTTTAGTGCTTTATGGGAGCATAAAATGAGAAATGTACCTCATAAGAGCCAACATTATCTGGTTTTGTTTCCTCTGCTTCTATTATTTTCTTTTTGCGTTCCTTTTGTGATTGAGAGCGTTGTCGAGTCTTGTGCCTGTAGGAAAGGAAAATGGATTAACGAGACCTTGAATGTCAAGTCACTTTAACAGAGATTTAAGCTTGGCATTTGATGATTCAGGATATGTAATGAGCTTACGGTACCAGAACAGGAACATGAAACTTTTCGTGGAAAATCACTGTTGTTTTGTTAGTGTAGTGTTATAGATAGGGCTTATATTATTTTTGCTGCAATTTGTATGGTTTTTCTTGTTCTCAAGAAACAACGTGGATCAAGACAAAGCTTAGTGATATTCGGGAAGAAAATGGACTATGGACCTAACTCAGACGCAAAAGCTAAGTCTTGAGGTACGGATTGTCAAAGACTATATGAAGAGATTACAAACCATAACCCTCAACTACTGCCTGACTCTAATAACATTAAACACAGAATTCTGACATTTCAAGAAGACGATTTGGACGTATAAATGAGCTCACTTACCTTCTCCTCTCAAGCTTTAACACTATCTCAGGTTCCTCCTTATACACTACAGGCAGCTCCGAGAGTTCACATGCCAATGGGCTTGTACGAAAGAACTGCTTTGAAACATTTTACGAAATCAAGAGACATAAGAACTTCATTTAACAAACACTTGTCATCAGACTTACAGTTAGAATGACACTGAATTTGTATGTCAATTAACATTTACCTCATCTTGGAGAGCTGAACTTGCAGAACCGCGATTTGCTGGATCTAATGCAAGAAGAACGTTTAGAAGCCTCCAAGAAGATAGAGGAAAGTGCCTGAAAGCTTCCTTCTTATTAGACCTATAGGTATATGGTGGTCTAAAGGTAGTTGAAAGTCTTGTTTTCCTCCAGTAATCCTCCGTAGGCGTACCACAAAGCTTGAATATCTTGTGCAGCTGCTCTACCTAAGCATTTTTCAACAATTATAGCACCCTTTAGGATATGTTTAATCAAATGACAATTGATGAGAAACATTGATGTTGTTTTTCTAAGTTAGGGTAGTACTACCTCTGTGCGACCGGGCAGAATAGGTCTGCCCACAAACATTTCAGCCATGAGGCAGCCAGCACTCCAAAGATCAATACCTGTTCCATAATCTGTAGCACCTAATAGTAGTTCTGGAGCTCTGTACCAAAGTGTGACAACTCGACTAGTAAGAGAACGCTTTTCTTCAGGATTGAAGTAGTTTGCAAGTCCAAAATCTGCAATTTTTAGCATCCCATTTTTGTCAATCAACAAATTGGATCCCTTAATGTCTCGATGCAAAATACCCCTCTCGTGGCAATGCTCCAGCCCCGCAAGCAGCTGCTGCATGTAACACTTTATCTGCACAAAGACAAATGCTTTCAAAATCAGCAATTGCAAATGGCAAACATCAATTATTGAAAAGAATGGACTGAAAATGTACTGACCTGTGCTTCACTAAGTCTCATATCAGGCCGAGATGTTATGCTGGTAAGATCAGACTGCATATATTCGAAAACTATATAAAGACTATATTCCATTCTGGAGGTAGCCAGTCCTTCAAGCTTTATGATATTAGGATGGTCCAATTTCTGCAAGATCATAATCTCTCGAGCCATGAACTTTATACTCTCCGGTTCTGAGGTATCAAATCGGACTTTCTTTAAGGCAACAATCTTCCCTGTATCCCTATCTCGCGCTTTATACACGTTGCTATAAGTACCTGAACCTACCTAAAATATCAAAACCTTGCATCAAATTAATTTTCAATACTCAGCTTTGTTCTTTACCATTGCATCCAAAACATTTTCAAAACAAAAATATAGCACAAACTTGGTCTAATTTAAGCCTGATGTTCCTTAATTACACAAGAATATTCATTGGAAATGTCTAGTGTCAATAAAGGAAAGGACAGAGCAAAGAAGCAGAAGGCTAGAGTTAAATATAACTTTAAGAGTGGAAGTTATATGCACTAACATTGTAAATTTGCTAACACTAACTTAACCGGTTATAGCATGTTATTACTCTATTTTTCAGGTTGCCATACGGAGAGTAACCAGTTGTTGCTGGTCAACTTAACGTGACAATGCAGATAATTCGACTGGTAAAATGGATAAGAAAGAAGAGACAAACCTTGTCAATTTTGTCATAAGAATCAGCACTTTTTGGGACAAAACCAGCCAAAGCTTTTCTTGGAATATTATCAACTAGCCATTTTGGCCATCCATCTATTAACTCTTCTTCATCAGTTGTTGTCTTTGTACTTTTCCTAGCAACATCATCACTGCTCTCATTAGTTTGTTTGTTTCCCTCACTCGTCGCCAAATTCCTTTCATGGATAATATGATCTCTATAAGTATGACTCAGTCTCCTAACATCACCATAACCAGCAGCATTATTCTTCTCCCTTTGCTCATGAGGCCTCTGTCCAGTGGACCTTCTTGGTCTAACATGTTGATCACCTCTAGCAACATATCCACTCTCCAACTTCAACTTTTCTAATCCCCGAGGTGGCGAATGCATTGAAGGTTTTGCTTGAGCACACCCCATAAGCTGCAATATTAATTTTTTCAAGTTTCTCAAATAGTTGTATCTATCTTAATGATCATGAATTCTTGATCAAAGCCAACAAACGAAGACATTTGGAGAACAAAGAAGAAAAACACTGCAGGCTGAGTAAAAACTAGGAGAAAATCTTGAGAAATATAGGAAAGTTGATGACAGTGACAAGAAAGCCGGCAGGCCGGCCATTTTCAGAATAACCTTAATGTGTCTTCATGTTGTTGTTGTGTACTCCATTAAATGGCTTATTAATTTAGCTTATTCGAATAAAATGAGTTAACCACGTGTTAAATAGGTTATCAATGTCCTTTGTTTTGCATGTGAGTTTAAGTTATATACACTTAAAGCGTAAAAATATTTTACTCTATCATTACAGTTCAGGCTTTTATGATGAGTAATGTGTCATGTTTTTCAGGTTATTATTCGGTACTAGTTATATGGAAAAAAGGCTTATAATTTAGTGTTATATGCAATTAATTTCGACCGGTCAATTTTGTGTTTTGCCCATTCTCCGATCCCCCATGTAATGAAATTAAAACTAAAAAGAAAATTAATACTAATTATAAATATTTTTTGTACTATCTGAGCATAAACTTAGAGTATTCATATGTATATATATTGCTTTCCTTTTACTTTTCGACCCCCTTCTCACTTTCAAGTAATAAGAACTTATATTATAGAAGTTTCATAACACTGCAAAAAGCTTTTCATACCATCTTTTTTCAAGTAGAAAAAGAACATTTTGATAAGGAAAGGTAAGATTTAGCGTGACCTGTGTGTCGTCTTCCTTTTCGTGTTAGTACTAAGAGGCAGAATTAATCATAGTAAATCATGATACGACGCCACAGCTATTTTATTGCTGTGGCAAATGGTTGCAAGTAATTTGAGCTATTGATTAGCATCTACTGCCAAAAACTTCTTGTCTTGAACAAGAACTTTTTTACTATATTACGTACGCAACTATGTAACTGAAAAACTTCTAGAATTATTTTCTAATTTTAAAAAAAAAACATTAATTGACGTTGGTTGACTTTCTGCGAATTGTTTTATTTATTTGTAAATTTTGATTAACCTGTTTTTGTAACAGACGCCTCCTAGTTTTGACAGTTCTTTAGAAACCTTTTATAAATCTTTTCAACTTTTTGGTTTTTAAATAGGGTTGAGCCACCTGTCGAACTAAATTTTGACAACAGAAAGAAATTTCTTAAAGATAACGACCATCCAGATACGTTAACTTCTTTGGGAACATTTCTAGAAAAAATATGTTCTAAAGGAATTTTTTGGATAACTAGTAAACTTATCATAAATATTAAGCATTCACTTTGTTAATATAACAATTAACCCAATGTTTGAACCTTATACGCTTTTGCATAATGGAGGTGTGGAAATAAGAAATTAGTTGCTAATTAGTTAGTAGTTATAGTTGCTAATTAGTTAGTTGGACTAAAGTGTAATTAGAAAAATTAAGAGGCGTAACAAGAATGATTATCAACTTAGTTTAAAAAGGACTAAGTCGGTTATCACTGTGCATAACAGAAAATGAGCTTCTGCTCTTTTCTTCTCTCTTCTTTTTCTCTCTGAATTCAATACTACAGATCGAAGGTCATTGTGCATGTGTGAATCGTGTAGATGCTCTGTGGGGTAGATCTATGAGAGTAGCTCTCCTAGTGAAGAACAAGTTAAGGTTTGTGGATGGAACCTGTCTCAAAGCTTCATACAGAGGAGAATTAGTGGCGGAATGGAAAAGGTGTAATGCAGTGGTCGTCTCATGGCTTAGTAGCACTGTAGCCGCGGAGTTGGTGCCAAACATCATGTTTGCATCAAGTGCGAGAAAAATCTGGGACGAGTTCAAGGAAAGGTTTGACAAAGATCATCTGACCAAAATCTATCAAATATCTGCTGACATTGTGATAAGTAGGGATTTTAACTGATTATTTGCACTCTTTTCCTTGTGTTTTACGCAAAAAATGCTTGAAGGTATTCCCGGAAACTAATGAAATATGCTTGCTTGCAGGAATTATTCAAAATGAGCCAAAGGAGCCATAATCAACCCACAGAGGAGTCAAAAGTTGAACAAAAATCAAGGCTGGGAAAAGAGCTCTGAAGCGCGGACCACACAAATATTGTACGATCGCGAAAGCCACGACGCGGCCGCGATCAGAACTACGCATTCCGCGATAGAGAGATTCAGAGAAGGTGAATGTTGGGCTAACTGATGACCGCACCAGAAATGTGCGGCCGTGAAAGTACCTGGGCGGACGCGATTGGAATTACACGGACCGCAATGCCTGAGGTTCAGAGAGTTCACAACTTGAGAAAAAGAAAGAAGTGCGGTCTGCGTCAGAATTGTGCGGCCATGGAAGTCCCTTGTGCGGTCCACGTCAGAATTGTGCGGTCGTGGAAGTCCCTTGTGCGGCCACGATTGGAATTATGCGGTCCGCGAAACTCAGCTCAACCCAGATCCAAAATTGAAGAACGCGGACCGCGATCAGAATTATGCGGCCGTACAATCTCCGCAGGAGTATTTTTGTCAGAAAATTTCAGCTTAGTATAAAAAGAAGTTTTTGTCATTTTTAGGTTATGTTATGTTATTGGGAGCACCTGAGACGACTGAACTTCTGTTTTGGGAAATTTTATACTAGATCATCTTTCAACATTAGATTTTCATTCCTTAATCATATATTATGGATTTTATCTTCTTTTCATCTTCAATTTCTGTTATTTCCATGAGTAGCTAGACCCATAGCTAGAGTTATGACCCAACCCTAGTGTTGGTATTTAATGAGTGTTGAATTTTAGGGCTTGAATGTGTATGGGTTAGTGATATTTAGCCTAGTTCTTGCTAGAATTATAGAATTAGTGATTGCAACCACTGATTCATGCGTTTATGACTCAGTCTCTACTTGAGAAAGAGGGACTAAGTCTCGGAAAACTAGGCTAACAAGGAATTGGGGTGAACTTAAGAAATTGATAGCCCCAATTAAAGTGTTAAACCTAGAGATAGTAATATCCGACTTGAGCTAATATCACTTGAATTGCATAAATACCCATTTGGACTTGAGAAATCCAAATTGGGCGAAATCACTCAAACTACCGAGAGGTATAGAGTGAGTACTCGGGTGTGATAGCTATATTACAACCCCAACTAATCAAACTTGCCCTAGAACTTTGCTACCCCTTAGGTATACACCTAGGTAGAAGTCACTACCCTAGTATCTTTAAACACTTGAAAAAAAACAACAAAAATATTGTCCTTAGTTTCAATTATTGCATTCAATAGAGTAAAGTTAGAAATAGAAATCAAACCCTAACGTTTGAAAGTGTAATTAGAAACAAAACCCGCATCTAGCTTAGATATAAACCTAATTCCAAACAAATTAACTCCCTGTGGATTCGATCCCGACCTAGTTGGGTTAAAACTGCATCGACCACCCTCGCTACTCAATAGTAGTGTAGGCTTGGACCCGATCAATTTTTGGCGTCGTTGCCCGGGAGTTAAACGGTCTTAGCTATATATCTAAGTTTTGTGTGTTTTGTTTTTCTTTCCTTCGGTTTTTCTAATCTTGTGTGTGAATTGCTTTTAGGTACCAAATGGCTCTTAACAACGAGGCCCTCGAAAACATTCCTTTGGGGGAGGAGGAAGATGACGAACAAGTAGAAGAGGTTCATCTTGAACCTCAAGTACAAAGGAGAGGTCGACTGCCTCAGGATAATGTGCCAAACCTTCCCCCACCCCCACCAAGGGCAGCACACCGAGTGTTGCCCAATGAAGGCTACGCAAGTGCAATTGTCCCGCCCCAGATTAGAGCGGGCAACTTTTAGATAACTAATGTCATGCTTACACTGTTGGAACAGAGGGGTTTCTTTACCGGAGTTCCACATCAGAACGCCTATAAGCATCTCAAAGGTTTTGTTGACACGTGCTGGGGGAGCAAGCTGACGAATGTATCTAAGGATGCATTGAGGTTAAGGCTTTTCTCATTTTTTCTAAGAAGGAAAGCTTTAGATGGGCTTGAAAGGTTACCCAACCATTCCATACACACTTGGGATGAGTTGGCCGAGAAGTTCATAGCAAAGTTCCTTTCCCCGGGACATATGGAAACATTGAGAGATGAGATCCTAGCTTTTAAACAAGAGCCAAATGAACCGTTACCTGAGATTTGGGAGAGGTACCGCACAATGGTCAAAGAATGCCCCAACAACGATATGACCGAGGCAATGATCCAACAAACCTTTTATAGGGGGATCAACACAACTAACCAGTGTGTGGTGAATCAACTCGCATGGGGTTTCATGAACACGCCGCACTCTGAATCATGTGAAATATTTGATGAGATGGCGGACACCTCTTCAGCTTGGAAAAGTAGAGCCAGCGTTCCTCACGGTGACCCTAATGTCATCCACCTTCACAAGGAACTTCATGATCATGGACAAGACATAGCGGAGTTTACAACCACCATGAATCAGTTGGCCAAGGCTCAGCTTCAGCAGGTTCAGGGGCCAAAACAAGTAAATGCCATAGAAGGAGTAAACATGATGGTCAATAAGAGAAGACGGCGAGGTCAACAAGTTCAAAACAATTCGGATCAATTTGAGAAAAGTGGTAGTGGGTACAATCAAGATGATTCATATGATGATCAGAGTGAAGAGGTTCTATATGCCAATAATTACCAAGATCAACGGAGCAATGCTCCAAATCAACAACAGTGGAGATCACAGGGAAACAATCAAAATTGTAGCAACCAAGGTCAACAAAGGAATTGGAATAGTGACAACAACAACAGTCAGAGCAATTAGGGGAACAACAATCAAAATTGGGGTAACCAATCTAATCAAGGCAATTGGAGTGGCAACAATAATAGTAATTGGGGAGGCAATGGTAATCAAGGGGGTTGGAACAACAATAATCAAGGAAACCGGGGGTCGAGCTTTCAAAGGCCCCCAATGTATCAACAATCCAATAACCCGCCTCCATATCTGTCACAAGGTCCTAGTTCTTCCAACAATGATATGGTACATATATAAAACATGTTCAAACAAATGATGGAAAGAAACGTCGACTCTGATGCCCAAATAGCCTCCCACAACACTTCTATCTGCAATTTGGAAGTCCAAATGGGTCAAATTTCTCAAGCCTTGAATACTCGCCTAAGGGGATACTACCAAGAAATACCGTGGTGAACCCGAAGGGTGGGAACAATACGGGGCATGCTATGGCAGTGACTACAAAAGTGGGAGAGGTGGAGTTTCTAGTACCTCAAAATCAAGAAAGAATGTGATTGATGATGATGTGTTGGTGCAAGATGATATCGAGCCAAGTAATGATGTGCAAGAAAATGATGAAGTAAGGATAGACATTGATGCAAATTTGGAGGAGACAAAAGATGATGTGAACCCGTCTAGGGAACATGTGATAGACATACCGGATCCGGTAGTGCCTAAAGCCAAGGATCCTTTGCCAGGGCCTCCTCCACCATATCCTCAAAGGCTCGTAAAGAAAAACGACAAAAACCAATTCAAGAAATTCATTGATATGATGAAAAGTTTGTCCATAAATGTGCCATTGGTTGAAGCCCTAGAACAAATGCCGGGATATGCCAAGTTCATGAAAGACTTGGTAACAAAGAAGAGATCAATGAACTGTGAAACGATCGAAATGACACATCAAGTGAGTGCCATTGTGCATTCCATGGCTCCAAAGTTAGAATATCTCAGTGCCTTTACAATCCCATGCACTATTAGTAGTGCTGATTTCGCCAAAGCCTTATGTGACTTGGGAGTGAGCATTAACTTGATGCCATATTCTGTGTTCAAGATACTGGGGATTGGGCAACTAAGACCCACATCCATGAGGTTGCAAATGGCGGACAGGACAATGAAGAGGCCATTGGGGATAATTGATGATGTGCTAGTTCGGGTCAACAAGTTCATACTTCCCGCAAATTTTGTGATATTTGACTGTGAGGTTGACTATGAGGTTCCAATCATATTGGGGAGACTTTTCCTAGCTACAGGGAAGGCCTTAGTTGATGTGGAAGCTGGGGAGCTCACCTTCCAGGTGGGTGATGAAAAAGTTGTGTTCCATGTTTGAAAGTCAATGAGGCAGCCTAATAGCAACGAAGTGTGTTCGTTTGTGGATCTTGTGACCGAAGTAATTGTTGATGACACAAGTGCTATGATTAATGTTGAAGACCCATTGGGAGCTGCGTTATTGAATCATGATGAGGATGAGAAGGAAGGCTTGGTAGAATGTGTAAATGCTATGCAAGGAATGGGATGCTATAAATATGGGCCCCGAAAACTTTCCTTGGACCTTGAGAACCGGAAGACTCCACCAACAAAGCCCTCAATCGAGGAGCCTCGCACATTGGAGTTGAAGCCCTTGCCTTCACACCTCAGGTATGAGTTCTTAGGCCCTTGTTCCACATTACCTGTTATTCTTTCCTTGTGCTTAACTAACGTGCAAGTAGATTCCACTCTTGCGGGTGCTCCAAAGGAGGAAGAAGACAATAGGTTAGATATTGGCGGATATTCGGGGTATAAGCCTCTCCTTTTGCATGCACAAAATCATATTGGGGGAGGATTCCAAACCCTCTGTGGAACATCAAAGAAGGTTGAATGAGGTCATGCAAGAGGTAGTCAAGAAAGAGATCATCAAGTGGCTAAATACAAGGGTTGTCTACCCCATTTCGGATAGTTCATGGACCTCACCGGTGCAATGTGTCCCAAAGAAGGGGGCATGACTGTGATTACCAATGATAGAAATGAATTGATCCCCCCAATAATTGTCACCGGTTGGAGGGTATGCATGGATTATAGGAAGCTCAACAAAGTGACTCGGAAAGACCATTTTTTATTGCCATTTCTTGATCAAATGTTGGATAGGCTTGCTGGACGTGCTTATTATTGCTTCTTGGATGGGTATTCCGGATATAACCAAATTCTTATTGCACCTGAAGACTAAGAGAAGACCACCTTCACTTGTCTGTATGGCACATTTGCATTCTCGAGGATGCCGTTTGGTTTATGTAATGCACCGGCTACTTTTCAGCGGTGTATGATGGCAATATTCACGAATATGGTAGAGGAATTCCTCCAGGATTTTCATGGATGATTTCTTTGTTGTGGGGGATTCCGTTGAATAATGTTTGGATAATCTTGATAAGGTTTTGGCACGCTGTGAAGAGACCAACTTGCTGCTTAATTGGGAGAAGTGCCACTTTATGGTTGAGGATGGAATTTTCCTCGGCCATAAGATCTCCAAGAATGGTATTGAAGTGGATAAAGCAAAAATTGAAGTGATATCAAAACTCCCTCCTCCTACTTCCATCAAAGGAGTGAGGAGCTTTCTAGGTCACGCGGGGTTTTACCGTCGGTTCATCAAGGATTTCTCAAAAGTGGTGAACCCCTTGTGCAGGTTGTTGGAGAAAGATGCCAAATTTGTGTTCAATGATGATTTCATGAAGGAATTTGAGCTACTCAATTATAGGTTGACTACCACTCCCATCATTACCGCACCCAATTGGAGCTTACCATTTGAGCTCATGTGTGATGCTAGCAACGTGGCGGTAGGAGCGGTATTAGGGCAAAGAATCAACAAGATATTCCATCCGGTCTACTATTCAAGTAAGACCACGAACGACGCCCAAGTCAACTATACGATGACTGAGAAAGAACTCTTAGCCATTGTCTTTTTCATGGAAAAGTTCCGCCCGTACCTCATGGGTACTAGAGTGATTGTGCAAACCAATCACACGGCACTTCGTTATTTGATGAATAAAAAGGACTCTAAGTCTAGGTTTATGCGGTGGGTACTTCTTCTACAAAAATTTGATCTTGAAATTATTGACCGCAAGTGGAGTGAAAATCAAGTGGCAGACCACTTGTCCTAATTAGAAGCAGAGGGGAGGCCTCATGATGGCCTAGAGATCAATGATTCATTTCCGGATGAACAACTCCTCTCCGTGTCTTTGACCGGGATGCCTTGGTTTGCCGATGTGGTCAACTTTCTTGTGACCGACATTGTCCCGAATGAGTTCTCTTCAAACCAAAGGAAGAAGCTCAAACGGGACTGCTTGGATTATTATTGGGACGATCCATATCTTTTCAAAATTTATATTGATGGTGTTATCCGGAGATGTGTTCCGGAAGAAGAGCAATTAGGTATTCTTGAAGCTTTCCATTCCTCGCCCTATGGTGGTCACCATGATGGGGCAAGAACTACTACAAAGGTCCTAAGCTGTGGATTCTATTGGCCCACCTTATACAAAGATGCTAGAGAGCTCGTTAGGCGTTGTGATGATTGCCAAAGAGCCGGTGGGATTTCCAAGAAGAATGATATGCCTCTCACCACCATCCTTGAGATTGATATTTTCGATGTGTGGAGCATTGACTTTATAGGACCATTTGTGAGTTCATGTGGGAACACCTATATTCTTGTTGATGTGGATAACGTTTCCAAGTGGATTGAAGTTGTGGCTTTCCCCAACAATTAGTCTCTACTTGAGAAAGAGGGACTAAGTATAGGAAAACTAGGCTAACAAGAAATTGGGGTGAACTCAAGAAATTGATAGCCCGAATTAAAGGTTAAACCTAGAGATAGTACTATCCGACTTGAGTTAATATCACTTGAATTGCATGAATACCCATTTGGACTTGAGAAAGCCAGATTGGGAAAAATTACTCAAACTACCAAGAGGTATAGAGTGAGTACACAGGTGTGATAGCTATAATACAACCCCAACTAATCAAGCTTACCCTAGAACTTTGCTACCCGTTAGGTATCCACCTACGTAGAAGTCACTACCCTAGTCTCTTTAAACACTTGAAAAACAACAACAAAAATATTGTCATTAGCTTCAATTATTGCATTCAATAGAGTAAAGTTAGAAGTAGAAATCAAACCCAAATGTTTGGAAGTGTAATTAGAAACAAAACTCGCATTTAGCTTAGATATAAATCTAATTCCAAATAAATTAACTCCCTATGGATTCGATCCCAGCCTAGTTGGGTTAAAACTGCATCGATCACCCTCGCTACTCAATAGTAGTGTAGGTTTGGACCCCATCACATTGCAACCCTAAAGCAAGGTACAAAATATGTGACCTCTTACTTCTCAAAATTGAAAGACTTATGGGATGAATTAGACCTCCTAGCACCATTTTCCTCATGTGACTGTGAAGAATCACGCCCATACGTAGATCATTTAGTGAGACAAAGGCTACTACAATTCTTAATGGGGCTAAATGAGAGTTATAGCAATGTGAGAAGTGCAGTGTTGCTAAAAAGGCCAGTCCTCACTGTGAACAAGCCTATGAAGTTGTAGTGCAGGAGGAGAGTCAGAGGAATTAGGAGTAGTTGACACAAATAGGGAGCCAATGACTATGTTAGCAGGAATAGGAAATCAGTTTCTGAAGGGGAAGAAGCCATGATTTGGTTACCCGAAGCTCATGTAGAGGCACCTACGGCAGGATCTCTTCTCTGTGAACACTGTGGGTAGAAAGGACATTTAAAGGAAAACTACTACAAGATCATTGGGTACCCAGGAAACTTCAAGAGCAAGAAGAAAGGTCAATTTCCTGCCAAATATTATGTTAACAATGTCAATGGAGAAAAGGAAGTTGCAATGAACAATCAGTCACAAGGGAATTATATGACTGAGGATCCATACAAGCAACTAGTAAATCTGTTAACAAAGTCGTCAATGGAAGGAAGTTCCAACAACACAACAGGCTCAGCAAACATGACAGGTATAAAGTCACTATTATCTAATGCACGATCATATGATTGGATAGTAGATTCAGGAGCATCACACCATATCACCTTTTTGCAAGGAAGTTTTAGAAAAATTAAGGAGAGTCAATAGAGGAAATAGTAGTGGAGTTAAAATACCTACGGGAGGAAGACCAGAAATAGTATACACAGGAGATGAAACAATACTAGGAGGGCATAAGATTTGGAATGTCTTACATGTGCCTGAATTTAAGTTCAATCTCATTTCAGTATCCAAGCTGACTAGAGATTTATGTTGTTCAACCTGCTTCTACCCTGATTTTTGTGTGTTTGAGGGACTTAACAATGGAAGGGTACTGGGAATTGGTAGAGAATATGAAGGGTTGTACATAATTAGAAGTCAAGAGGAGGAAATAGAAGCTGGATCAGTCAAGAAGGAAGAAATAAATGCAGCATTATGGCATCAAAGGAGGGGACATGCATCCACAGGTTCCTTACAATTCTTGCCAGGCTTGAAGAATAAAGTGAATAAAGATGTGCAAAAGAACTATGAGATTTGTCAATTAGCCAAGCAGAGTAGACTGAAGTTTCTTATTATTAGTCATCAATTTGATTGCATTTTCAAACTTGAGCACATTGATGTGTGGAGACCATACAAAGTAGCTACTTATGACAAGAGGCATTACTTTGTAACCATAGTAGATGACTATAGCAGGTATACTTGGGTCTATTTTCTACAATCTAAATGTGAAGTAATAGTAGTATTAAAGGATTTCCTTTCTCTTGTGAAGAATCAGTTTAATACTACTGTTAAAGTGCTAAGATCTGACAATGGTACAGAATTTTTCAATAAAAATTACAATGAGTTACTGCCATCCTTGGGTGTAGTACACCAAAGTAGTTATCCTTATACTCCACATTAAAATAGAGTAGTAGAGAGGAAACATAGATACATGTTGGAGGTGGCAAGAATATTGAAATTACAAAGCAACATACATACTTGATTTTGGGGAGATTGTGTAAAAACTGTAATTTATTTAATCAATAAATTGCCCAGAACAGTGCTGAATGGAAAGTCTCCATATGAAAAGATCTATGGGAAACAACCTAAAATAGACCATCTCAGAGTATTTGGGTGTCTTTGTTATGCCAGCACACTGCCAAGAGAGGACAAATTTGCAGCATAGGCAATGAAATCAGTATTCATTGGATATTCAGAGGTGCAGAAGGGATATAGACTGTATGATTTGGAATCTAAAATATTTTTGTAAGTAGGGATGTAAGCTTTAGGGAGGATATCTTTTCTTTCAAGGCACTACCTAGTGAACCTGAGAATATGTTCATTCCAGATATTGATTGCTCAACAACTGCTAGCAATCAATCTATTTCAGCAGCAAAAGCATGTGATGATTTGGGACAGCCTCTCAGAAGACAAATGACAAAATCCACAACACTGAAGCAGATAATTCCAGCAGCTCTGTAGCACTAGATATTCCACTAGATGAGGAAGTAAATGACATAGAGGAAATTGAGTTAGGAGAAAGCAGTGAACAAGATCATCCACAACAACAGAAACATGAAGAGACTACACTTGAACAAATGCCATCAGTTGTGCCTCAGCCTACTCGGAGCATAAAATCAACAAGAAGAACAAAACCAGCAGTATGGCTCAAATATTATGTGACTTCATGTAAACCAAAAGGAACTAGCTTCTATCCAGTTTCCAATTATGTGAGCTATGATCACTTATCATAACACTACCAATGATATCTTGGTTCATTCTCAGCTCAGATGGAACCAAAGTCTTTTCAGGAAGCTTCTCAAGATGATATGTGATAGAAACAACGAAGCAAGAGATTCTGGCACTTGAAGAAAACAAGACCCAGGAAATAGTGGACCTGCCTCCAAGAAAGAAAACTATTGGCTCAAAGTGGGTATACAAGATCAAACACAAAGCCAATGGTGAAGTAGATAGATTCAAAGCCAGGCTTGTTTCAAAGGATATACACAACAGGAGGGGTTAGATTACCATGAAATATTTTCACCTGTTGCCAAGATAGTAACAGTCAGAACTGTGATAAACCTAGCAGTCTCTAAAGGATGGGCTTTGTCTCAAATGGATGTAAACAATGCCTTCTTACAAGGTGATTTGTATTAGGAGGTTTACATGGACTTGCCTCAGGGATTTCATAGGCTGGGGGAGTATAAAGTTTGCAGACTACTTAAGTCTCTTTATGGTCTCAATTAGGCATCGAGACAGTGGAACATAAAACTGACTGATGCACTGATAGGTGCAGGGCATTCTCAAAGTGCCTATGATCATTCCCTATTCACAAAGAAAACAAATGCAGAACTGGTGATCACCCTTGTATATGCAGATGATCTGCTGATTACTGGTAGCAACAACACAATGGTGGAAGAAGCAAAATCAACCCTACACAAAGATTTCAAGTTGAAGGATCTAGGTGAACTTATATACTTCCTGGGATTTGAGATCATGAGGTCAGAAACAGGAGTCATACATAATCAAAGGAAGTATGATCTTCATTTGATTTCAGAAGTAGAGGTTATGTGGGGATAAACCAGCTAGCTCACCATTGGAACAAAACCAAAAGTTGACAACTGTTGAATATCATAAACATGCAGAGACTAAAGGAGATGGGGAGTTGCAAGACATTGTAATCTATAAGAAACTCATTTACCTCACTATTACTAGACCTGACACATGTTTTGCAGTTCAAGTTCTAAGTTAATTCATGCAACATCCAAAGCAGTCGCATTTAGATGATGCACTGAGAGTTGTGAGGTACATTAAAGGTTTACCAGGAATGGGGATATTATTGAAGAAAAGATTAAAAGTGTTACAGCCTATTATGATGCAGACTTGGCAGCTTGCCCAAACACAAGAAGGTCTGTAACTGGATATGTGATAAAATTAGGAGACTTATTGATCTCCTGGAAATCTAAGAAACAACTAATTATGAGCAGGAGTTCTGCTGAGGCAGAATATAAAAGCATGGAGGCAGTAACTTCAGAATTAGTATGGTTGGTAGGATTACTGAATGAGTCGGGCTAAACTGTGAAGGAAACATTGTGACAGCAAAGCAGCTATGCAAATAGCATCTAATCCACGGGGAGGGGAGTGTGGAAATAAGAAATTAGTTTCTAATTAATTAGTAGTTATAGTTGCTTATTAGTTAGTTGGACTAAAGTGTAATTAGAAAAACTAAGAGGTGTAACAAGAATGATAACCAACTTAGTTTATAAAAAGGGCTAAGTCGGTTATCACTGTGCATAACAGAAAATGAGCGTCTGCTCTTCTCTTCTCTCTGAATTCAATACTATAGATCGAAGTTCATTATGCATGGGTGAATCGTGTAGATATGTTCTCAATTAGTGCAAATTGACAAGATATGTCAATTAAATCTCTTTCCACAAAATACTTTGTCCTTACAAGTAAATCATATCATCATATATCTATATTATTATAAAGTGGAAAACCCTTAATTTAAAAGTTGAATTACTAAAATACTCCTATGAACTAATTAAATATCTCAATAACAAAAAAGTATCACATCAACGATTGTAATCTTTCACATTAATTACTTATATTCACAATAGCTTTAAACTAACTGTTCCTATTTTAAATTTATTTTCCAGCCGTTGCTAATTTCTTTTTACAAGCATTCGACTTTTCCTTTCACAAATCACATAGATGTATTTCAAACGAGAAGAAGAAGAGTAGTTCCAATGTTCGAGTGGTTGAAATTTATATCAAGAAAACAGGGGATAGTAGAAGTTTTCACTATGAAAAAGTTGACGTCATTGTGATTTGTGGAACAAAGATAAGAACGGAAATATAGACATACTTTTGCCTTCTTGGGATACAAAGAATTCCTAACAATTAGTACGAATCTACAGTTGCACTTCTTTTTTTGTCCATTCTTACAATAATAACGTATGTATCGTTCTTCAATTATAAACAAGGAGAAGTTTGTTCAATAATTGGTGAAGCAAAAAAAAAAATTATAAAAATAAAGGTAAATTTGTTCCATGATAAAAATTTCTTTGTTATTTTTGGCTTCCATGCTTCCTTTTTATTTTATGTAGACAAGAAACAATATATTGAGTCGAAGTCGTTCATCTTTATATTCAAACACCAACCATGATGCGTATAGGTAAAATAATATAATTGACACCTGTGCATGGGTTTTTAAATCTCTAAATTCAAACACCAAGAATGTGTTCTATTAACAAACATTTTCTCAAAATTAATTCACAAGTAGATAATTTCAATTATTATTTCTTTCTTTATATTTAAAATCAGAATTTTTGTAATAACATTTAGCCGTATGAAAGCAAGTGCAGCTAATTTTAATGTAATGCTTCAAAAGAGGCCTTCTTGTTTCTTTTAAAAAAATAAAAAGAGTCGTGTCATTGACAATAAATAATTACTACTTATATTAATTGTATTTAAAGTTTTTTTTTTCATATTCAAGTTCCATGGATATTAAATTGCCTATAAAATTGTGTTTAAACGGTAAAAGTTAAAGAATGAATTAACCAAAACTTTGATTGTTCCTCATCGTAGATTAAAAAGATATAATCTTACAAAATCGTATACTACATGACTCGACATACACTTGTAACGCACGTACCGAAAAACTAGTTATACTAAAAGTAGGAAGCTCCTATCTTCAAAGTTAGTTTACGATAATATCCTTTAAAATTGAGTTGCCATTTTGTGCTTGAAAAAAAAAACCTTCAATTAAATAATTTTTTTTTCAGTTACATAATTCTTATTTATTAGATCAAAAATGAACTGGTGAATTAGAAGTGAAGTAGGAATACTTCAATGCTTCTGACTCAATGCAACGAATCCATCCAGTGAAAGTTGAGGGCATTTGATTCACCTTCATTTATTACCCAAATACGTTTCTCATGGTTATAATCATGGTAAATATTCACATTTGTTCTCCTTCAAAATTTCTCATTTATATGCTATACTATTTGAAAATCCAAAAGTCGCGTCTAGAATTCTCCTAATTGCACTTCCCTTTTCTTTTTTCAATTTCTCCCATCACTTTTCTAACAATAGTCACGGCTTAACCTTACATTATCTTCTCTTCTCTTTTCTTTTGTCTGAAGTATATTTTCCAACTATCATTACTCTTTAAATTTCGTTCACATTTCTAGCATTTGATGTATTCTTTGTTGTTACTATGCTACTTGTGTTGTTGGACGACTTGCAATTTTTTATTGTCTACGATACGTGTATCATCGTTATTTTACATTAGATCAAGTAATTTTTGTAAATAGTTTACCTATCTCCTATTATCGTTACAGTCGAAATTCTTTCTCAAAATTCCTTCCATTCTGTTATGAAGAAAAGAGGAAGAAACCTAAGCAGATATGAGGAAGAGCAGACGAATGATGCTGGAGAAAAATGAATATGATAGTAATATCAGCGATGAGGTGAATACCAATTCCACCATCATGTCCTAGAGCTTGATTTTTACTGTGAAGTTAGTGCAAAGAAAGAAAAACATTAATTCATCTTTGAAGGTAATTAACAATCTATGCGTTGACAATTATACAGAATGATACCATTGTTTATGCACTAGAGTTTTGTTTGCATTGTAGACGATCGAAATCAGCCACTATATAGAGTTCATATGTATTTTTGAATCTTAATGAGTACACATCTCTTCTTGCTACGAGGGAAACAGAAAGCAAAATTATTTTGCGATTACTATTACTAACTTTAGAATTTAATAAAATTAGTTTTGGTTCCTTCTTTTCTTAAAGTATATTTTGCTAACTCATAGTTACAGAAAAAATTTGAATATTCTGCTTTGAGAGTTTGGTGAAATCCATGATCAATTGTAAGACAATAATCATTTTTCGACTTATAGAATTTACACAAAATAAGTTTTTGTTCCTTTTCTCATTTTAAGTCCTTTATAACTAATATATGTTTTATTTTGAATCTTGTGTAAATAATTTGTGATTTTTATTCCTTAGCTTGTGTGCCATTTTCTTTAATATAATGTTGCCATTACTCATTAAAATACGCATCTCATAAAAGTAATGTTTAGAATAATACATTGAGGTTCAATTACAAATAGTATATAGATTTCTTAAATTCTGTTGAAAGAAAATTTTCCGATAATATGACAAATTAAAAATATTACTAGATAACGAAAGTTTCGCTTTTATATTCAAAATGAAGAAAATAGTAATAAAAGAGAGAAACATACTATGTACGCGCCTATGATCTAGATACTCCTGCAAATTTTTGGCCCTCCAGAAAAATAAAAATGATTTGATTCAAAACAATTTTAGTTTTAAAAATTACAGTTATTTATACTAATATGCGTTTAGAAGAGAAAATCCAAGAGTTTAGACGCTCAACCATAATATTCTCGTCTCAATTTTATAGTTCTTTTTATTTACTAGAAAAGTCTTAAATTTGAAATATTTTAAAATACAATATATTTTTTATGCTTATATATATTAGTACCTTGATTAGTATGTAGTATATCTTTTTAAATTGTTAGAATAAACTTACTTTTGTAATTATAAAGCTCAAGAAGGTATTTGTAAGAATGGGTTAGAGTTTATTCTTTTATTAAGTTGCCTAAATAGAATCAACCATCATCAATTTCATTTACTAAGCTTTTTTCTTAACTATTATTTTCTATAACTCAAATAACAGTATAATAAGTAATTTTTTAAAAAAAAAAAAAAGAAATTTGCACTATCGAACTATGGTACACCCGCAATGCGCATGCCGAAAGACTAGTAAAGTAATAGGGGAACAATTAATTACTGTAAATAATTTCAGTTGGTCACGGTACCATAGTATGGTCAAATAGCAGAACTATTTAATTTTATACAAATAGAATGCACAACCACAAATAAAATTCTTCTGTAATTGTTAATACTCCGAAGTATTCTTCAAAAGTAAATTTGATTTTTGTAAAAAATCAATTTGGTAAGTTATTAGATATTATTAACTCAAAAGCATTACTAGTAACTATTAAAAACTAGCTGATTGTATAACACAGGAAGCATCTGATCATATGGGAGTGAGATTAATAGTTTGAACACAGAAGGGTTTGGTTTTATTTTGATTTGTTTGGTAAATTCTTTTTGGTGAGTATTTGGACTTTTGGAGAATTATATTTGGATTTGTATTGGAAGATTTATTTTTGGTGTTGCTTTGTGAAAGAAGTACACTAAGCTAATGCCCAAAATTCTTTTCAACTTTCCCATGGATCATACAAATATTCTAAAAAATGTTTTTTCAAAGTAACATTTTTCCATGAAAGATGTATTACTATATACAAAACATATTTCTCAGTACCAAAAGGACTCCATGAGTTAAACCCATTAAACATATTTTGATGCCTAACGTATTACAAATAAAAATTTGTTGAATAAACAAGATCAGCCAAAGATAATTAAACGTAGCAGAACTAATAATTAATTTCAAGTGGTACACCAAATAAAGATAACTTTCACGTTCTTTCAAAAGTAGGAGTGTGCGAGCCTCATTTATTTCCACTTAATGGAGGTCTGAATCTTAATCATTCAGATCTTAGACATCAAGTGCGTTTGTTTTTAAAATCTGAATCTTAATTATTCATATCTTAATCATTAAGTGTGTTTGTTTTTTTAACTTCACAACCACTTAATGGTTCTGAATAGGTTTGTATGATTAAGATCCATAACAGAGACTTAATTTCATTAAGATGGTATTATCCATATTCATTATTAATTGTCGCCGTATCAACTACCACCACCACCTCTCAACCACCATTACCACCATCATCCTCAATCGTAGTCGCTACCATAATCGACTACCACCACCCATCATCTGCACCACTCCCGCTACCGTAATTCTCAGCCACAAATACTCATCCACCTCAACTACCACAACTAATCACCACATCACCATCAACAATCAAAACCGGCACTACCCATCATTATAAACTACTACCACCCACCACCACCTTCCTCAATCACAACTATCACCACCACCCGTCATTATTAACTATCACCACTCACCACCACCATCCTCAATCGTAATCGCCACCGCTACTAATCACCACAAGCTACTACCCTGAACCACCACCATCAACCAAACCTACCACCAACCACCGCCTCTAGCCGGCATTCACAAGCACCACCCTTAGTCATCACCACCAGCAACTACTATATTTTAAAAAAATTATATATTTTATTGATAGAATATTGGATTAATCACTATTTCATTTGAATTTTATGTTTAATAATTTTCAAACAAAAGATAAATTTTATACATTCAGATATTAAAAATCAAATATTCTTAATCATTTAGTATTTATATGTGTATTCAGATTTAGATGTCTTAATCTTAATACACACTTAATATGCAGATGTATTCAGATCCAAACGTCTTAATCTTAAAAATTCAAATGAGGCCTAAATCATATTATCTTGATTTGAGCAGAATATTCGTCCTCATACACTTGCATATTTGATAGAGAGAGAACTTACTTCCAATAGAGAGAAACTCCAACTTTTATCTAGAAAAACTTTATCACATCACCCTAATATACCTTGCTCAGTATCTGAATGTCAACCTCATACACTAAGGCGGAGATGTCCACAATCCCCCAAAGCCTTCAGTTTTTGAAAACTAAAAATATACTCAACCTCCTGGTAATCCCCATCATTCGTTCAAAGATAAACTACTACGGGAAGAGGAAGGTATTGATATAAACATCAGTGCTACCTCATCCATACTTGAAAATGTACCAATTTCATATGCAATTTGCACTCAAATGAGAGAATTGACTACTAAATAAAAAAGGGTCACTCTGTCCCAAGACGATTGAAATTGCATGTATATGCCATGAAATTCTCGGTAATCATTAAATTACAAGGAAAACAAATTCTCCATCAAATTTTGAAAAAAAGTCCAAGAACTGTGGAAAGTGAAAGAAAACTTCCCCCTAATTGACCTAGGGGCAGATTATTACGTAAAAAATTTCCAGAAACAGGAAAATATGACATCGGCTCTACAAAATGGACCTTGGTTCATTTTTTGTCATTTCCTCTCATGCCGAATGTGGGAATCAAACATTGTGGCTTCTGAAGCAAAACAAACTCTCACCGATGTATGGCTTCGTCTCCCCCACCTACTTACTGGATTTTATGATGGAATTGTTCTCCAAAAAATTGAAAATTCAATAGGTAGACTAATGAAAATTGATGCATGCACGTTAGCTACACTAAGAGGGTGTTACGCGAGATTATGTGTGGAACTTCCATTGGATCAACCAGTTGCAAAATTTATCCTCATTGAAGATCATAAACAACTAATTGAATATGAAGGAGATAATTTTCTATGTAAATCGTGTGGAATTTTGGGTCACATTGCACCTCATTGCCCAACCCCAATAAATACGCTACCTGACATGGCCAACAAAAGGAAGGCAGAATTTAACCAACAAGATGTTCAATAGTCACATGCTCACAATGACGAGGAGGGCAGACAAACAGTAACGTTTCAAAAAATAAGAAGATCGCAGGGAAAGAAATCAATCGAAGGCAAAGAAGCTACTAAAGAGTCAGGTATTAACGTCAAAATCTTTAATGCCACCATAGATAAGTACATAAATACTAAAAAGCTTAAATTTTTCAATAAATATTTATCTTCGTTGATCACTAGCCAAGGTAACAAGGCTCATATGTTAATGTCTAAAAGCACAAAGCCTTCAAAACCATGTGGATTTCATCTGGAAAACCGCTTTTCCATATTGAACAATGAGCATGCTGGTTTTGCTAATACCTCCCTAAAAATAATTCAATATTAGTTAATAAAAATTGCATGCACGACAACATCGAGGAAAATAACATGTCTAATTATGAGGTCCCTAGTGTCGTAAGTAAATCACCATGCATGCCCGTTGTCTTCCTACTAATTCTACTACTATGGGAAACCAATCAGACCGCCTCATAAACAACCTTAACACTCCTCACAATAACAGTTTTCTTAATCCTTCCTTAATCAGAGATAACACTTCAAATATTAACCTACACCTGTCAAAAAACCTTCTGCACACAAACCAAATGGTTGAAAGCCATAAACATGTGGCTAAGATTACGCACGCAAAATATGTTGGTATATCTCATATGCTAACCCACTCTAATTGCATGCACATAGATTAAATCGTTCCTTACTCCTCAAGCTCTTCTAATTTAAATGATAACAATAGTACTAACAATGCCAAGTATCCCACTAAACCACCGGAGAATATATCGTCTCATCCAAATCCTCTGTCACCATCGTCCCTCATGGAAAACCTACCACCACTTCCTCGACAACTTAAAAACCCTCCAATAATCTATGCTCAGCCTCCCTTGCCCCAAGATCATCACCCACTATCCTGGATAGAACTAGGGTTAATAGGGAGGGGTCTCATGTTCAATGCCACAATCAATGGCCAGGAAAGTGTGATCCTAATCCAAAACTCACGTTACTTAGACCAACTAGTGGCCGAAGGATTACACCTAGCTGTGAGCAACTACATGAATCATGTGTAGGTGAACAACATTCTCCAACCCCTAGCACCATCAATGACCCCAACCTAATTTAGGAAATGAGATCAAAATAGAACCTACCTCCCCACTTCAACCCCAATCCCATACTACATCAAAACCTGGGTTTGGGTCTACCCTTCTTTCCACCAGAAGCTCTAGCTACAGTCAACCCAATCTTGACGCAATGGGAGATCTCACAACCTCAAATGCAACCACATAATCCAAATATTCTAGTGCCCATGGAGAACAAGAACCAAACCCCCCCCCTATTGGTACCAAACATAGAAAATCCAGCGGAAGAGGAAATGATCGAACAAATAAACTTAGTAGGAGAATCAGTGGTAGAATTATCAAACTTAGACTAGGTAAAAGTCTTCTCTTCAAGGAAACTCAAGAAAAGAGGCACATTCTAGCATGTTCTCGAAACTTTTACAAGTGTGCAATGGACATTCTTTCCCCACAATATTCAACTATGGGAAACAGGGCAATGATCCTAGTCCCATCTCTAAGGAGGAACTCATCTCCTCCCAGGAGAATGATGGAAAATGGTCACCCACCACCACAAAATGTTAACATGATAAGTGCAATAAACTTCATTCTTGGAACATTAAGAGTGGAAATAATGACGACTTTAGTAGAAATTTTAGGGAGTTTATGGATCAACACAGGCCTTGCATGGTTACACTCCTTGAAACTAGAATGCATAACCATGTGACTCTTTTGAACGAGTTTGGGTATTCTAAGATGATCGAGATACCAACAGAAGGCCAGGAAAGTGGTATGGTTATTCTCTGGGATCATGCTAAAGTAAATGTCCACAACTTTGTCTATAAAAAACATGAAATACATGCTACTATTGAGGTGCTCCCTATTATACATACTTGGTTATTTTCTTCAATTTACGCTAGCACAAATTATGTTATTAGGGACCAAATGTGAAAAAAATATTGAAAATATTTCGGATAATTATAAAGGGCCTTGGTTAGTTGGGGGTGATTTAAATGATATATTTAAAGCTAATGAGAAATTAGCGGGTGGGCCAATAAACCGTAGAAGGCCGCCAAACTTTGGTCTAGTTTAAATTACTGTAATTTAATTGATCTTGGTTACAAAGGTTGCAAATACACTTGGTCCAATCATAGGTTCTCTAATAATAGCCTAATTATGGAACACCTTGATAAAGGTTTTGGTAATGATCAATGGATACAAAAATTTCCAGATGCTTCTATTACTCACCTACCAAAAACTCACTCGGACCACAGTCCTTTACTTGTTAATCTCATTCTTAAACAAATCCTCAATACCCAAAACCATTTCGGCTAGAACCTTTTTGGTGTAGGCACCCAGATTTTATAATTCTGGTATCAAATGCTTTGTCATGACCCAAATCCTAACCCAGATCACGATGGCGCCCAACACCGCAATCAGGCAAGCCAACCTTTATTTACTAATGATTTTAGGTAGTTCACAAAAAATATTTTTCAATACTTGCTTAACTTAGTTAAAACAGTTAAGTAGTAACAGATAACTTAGGCAAATTTTATGCAAAATAAATAATCATGAAGTCATAATTTACGATTACATCGCAAAATAAAGTCTACTAGTGTGTGTGTGCCAAGAACTAGTGTCACAAGTCTACAGGCATCTAGCAGAGTGATATCAAAAGAATGAAAGTCTGTCCTACTGTCCGAGTAAGTATAGACAGAAATAACAAAAGGATAGCTCTGGAGTGCTGCTGGAAATCGCCAAGAAGAGCAGCTCACCGTGAAGCCTCGGCCAGTAAAAATTCAGGAACGAGCTTCAGACTGGAATCCAGATACACCTATCTCAGAACC
The DNA here is from genome assembly GCA_005239525.1 of Nicotiana knightiana. Classification (NCBI taxonomy): domain Eukaryota; kingdom Viridiplantae; phylum Streptophyta; class Magnoliopsida; order Solanales; family Solanaceae; genus Nicotiana; species Nicotiana knightiana. Next base: position 24,356 of record ML422727.1, on the reverse strand, counting down.
TATACAGTTAAGTACAGAGCATAGCATGAGTACATAAATAATATGTACCCAGTAATTATCCCGCCTAATCTCGAAAAAGTAGTGACTAGAGGTCGACTTGACACTTACTAGGGTCCAAACAGAGTATTTAAGTGATAATTTAAAAGAGGACAACAAGTAAGCATGGATAGTAATAAAAATAGATATTGAACCGTAGTAAAATCCGAATATGAAATGAAGCATCAATTTGATCCTCCAGGATAATTCATAGCTCAACAGTCATAAACAGTATCACGCAAATAGCATGCGCATAGTGGAATAAGGACATCCGGCCTGGGCCAACATAATAATAACAAATGTGAACTGCTGAAGGGTCGAACGACGCGAACCATAGATGCATCTATCAATACCCGCCAAGGCGTATGGCCCGCTCCCATGAGAGTAGGGGAAAGAATCACTCCGCTCACGGGATATAAATTGCGAAGCGGTCGCATGCAAATACAACATATTTCTTTCAATTCTTTTCAAATAAAAATTCCTTTAAATCATCAAATTCTTCGTTTTATCAAAAAATAAAGTTGCATACAATGAAGTTACAAAGCATATAACTCAATTTAATGGAATTCACATGGCATGGTATGTGCCTAACTACCCGGGCATAACAATAATAGTTACTACGCACGGGCTCTCGTCACTTCGCATGTACGTAGTCCCCCACAACAATGACACATTACTATTTAATTCACCTACGGGGAAAATTTCCTCTTACAGGGTTAGAAAGGAGACTTACCCGGCGTCAAGTCTACTTCCCGGGTCAAGAATGCGCCCGAAACTCCAAATTCGTCGCCCATGGACTCGAAACTAGTCAAATATTGCATAAATAAATCAATCTATACTCAAAAGTATGAAATTTTCCCATTTAAATGATTGTTTTAACCTAAAGTGCAAAATCCCAAAATACACACCCGGGCCCAGATGCTCGGATTCCAAAATTGTTTGAAGGAATATATTACCCATGGCCTAAGGATAAATATCATATAGTTTTTGTTTGAATTCCTCAACAAATTTCTTGGTCATTACCCATTTTTGTCAAGACCCTAGGTTTTTACTCTAACCCATATTTTCTACTAATTGTGGTGTTAATGTACCTAACAATTCAAGTAATAAGCTAAATTCATAATAGAAATTACTTACCTCTCAGTAGCTAGGTCGAATACTCTTCTTGCATGCCCTTAAAATCGCCCAAGAATGAAGAGAAGTGGCCAAAAATGGCTAAGTTCGTGTTTAAAAGGAAGTGCACTGCCTACAGGCTTTTCACACTTGCGGCTCGAGGACCGCACCTGCCGTCTCGAATTTGCAGGGAAATTCTCGCACCTGCAGATGAGGGGAAGGTGGCCTGGTTTCGCCCCTGCGGAGCAAAGTCCACACCTGCGACTCCGCTTCTGCGGAAAGGTGTCTACACCTGCGAAAATTGGAAACTCCCTCAAGAGTTGCACCTGCGACTGGAACTCCGTAGGTGCGGTCGCACCAGACCTGGTGCACCAGCAGCCATTTTAGGCTGGTTTTTGCCTCGCTCAATGCCTGAATGGCATCTGGGCCCACCCGAGACCCCGTCCAAATATACAAACAAGTCCTAAATCATGATACGGACTCGCTCGAGCCTTCGGAACGCCCGAAACAGTGCTAAATCTAAAGATCACACCTCAAAACTTATTGGATTAAACTTAAGAACTTCAAGTTTCTGAATTCGCTTCCATCATGCCGAACCATACCTATACTATTCGGAATGACACCAAATTTTGCGAGCAAGTCATAAATGGCATAACAAAACTATTCCCGGTCTCGAAATTCCGTTCGGACCTCGATAACAAAAAAACACGCTCTAAACCTCAATTTGAACTTAAAGACATTCTTACTTCACTATTTGGCATCAAAACGCTCCCGGGTCATCCAAAACCCGTTCTGAACACACGCCCAAGTCCGAAATCATCATACGAACCTACTTGAATCTTCGGATCTTGATTCCGAGGTCGTTTACTGAAAATGTTGACTGCAGTCAAACTTGGCCTTTAAGGCCAACCTTAAGGAACTAAGTGTTCCTATACTACTCCAAACTCCTCTAAACCTCGAACCACCCGTCCCCGCAGGTCATAAATCAATAAAAGCAACTACGGGGAGTCTCATTTAGGGGCATGGGGTCCTAAAACACAGAACAACCAGTCGGGTCGTTACATTCTCCACCTCTTAAACAAACATTCATCCTCGAACGGGTCTATAATCATGCCTGGAGTGCTGAATAAGTGTGGATATCTGCTCTGCATGTTCTTCTCGGACTCCCAAGTCGCCACCTCTACTGGTTGGCCCCTCCACTGGACCTTTACGGCGGGAACCCTTTTGGACCTTAACTGGCGATCCTTCCTGTCAATGATAGCAACTGGCTCCTCCTTGTAACCCAATCTCTCATCTAGATGAAGGGTACTGAAGTCTACCACGTGAGAGAAGTCGGCATGACACCTCCGGAGCATGGACACATGAAAGACCGGATGAACCCCTGATAAACTGGGAGGTAAAGCAAGCTCATGAGCAACCTCCCCAACTCGTCTCAACACCTCAAATGGGCCTATAAACCTCGAGCTCAGCTTGCCCTTCTTCCCAAACCTCATAATAACCTTCATCGATGAGACCTTCAACAGAACCTTCTCGCCCCTCCATAAATGATACATCACGCGCCTTCTGATCCGAGTAACTCTTCTGTCTGGACTATGCTATGTGAAGTCTCTCCTGAATCAACTTCACCTCGGTCTGAGGGTGAAATGTTGTGCTGAGCTCTACCCGGGTGCCTAATCGCTCTGTATGGCTCTCCAGAAGTGCAAGGTGAACTGAGAACCTCGATCTGATATAATGGACACAGGCATACCATGCAACCGAACTATCTCCCGAATGTAGATCTGGGCCAACCTCTCGGACGTGTAAGTGGTAGCTACTGGGATGAAATGTGCCGACTTGGTCAACCTGTCCACAATGACCCAAACTGCATCAACCTTCTGCAAGGTCCGAGGCAACCCAACTATGAAGTCCATAATGATGCGCTCCCATTTCCACTCAGGTATAGGCATCTGCTAAAGTAGGCCTCCTGGCCTTTGGTGCTCATATTTAACATGCTGGCAATTTTGACATCTAGCCACAAAATCCACTATGTCTTTCTTCATTTGCCTCCACCAGTAGTGCTGCCTCAGGTCACAGTACATCTTCGTAGCACCAGGATGTATAGAATACCGTGAACCGTGAGCCTCCTCCAGAATCCTCTCCCCCAGGCCATCAACATTAGGGACAAATAAGCGACCTTGAAGTCTCAGAATACCATCCTCGCCAATAGAAACCTCCTTGGCACCACCCTGAACCACTGTCTCCCGGAGATCCACCAAGTGCGGATCATCATATTGCCGAGCCTTGATCTCCCCCAATAATGAAGATTGAGCCATCACACATGCAAGAACCCGGTTGGGCTCGGAAAGGTCCAACCTCACCAGGCGATTAGCCAATGACTGAATGTCTAAGGCCAGAGGTCTCTCCCCTGGTGAAATGAAAGCCAAACTACCCATACTCTCTGCGTTCCTGCTTAAGGCATCTGCTACCACGTTTGCTTTGCCCGGATGATAAGGAATTGTGATGTCATAATCCTTCAGCAACTCGAGCCACCTGCGCTGCCTCAAATTAAGATCCCTTTGCCTGAACAAGTGTTTCAAACTGCGGTGGTCTATATAAACCTTACAAGGCACCCCATACAAGTAATGACTCCAAATCTTAAGAGCATGAACAATCGCCGCCAACTCCAGATCATGCACAGGGTAATTCTTCTCATGAGCTTTCAACTGTCTCAAAGCATATGCAATAACTCTCCCCTCCTGCATCAACACACATCCCAACCCAACGCGTGAAGCATCGCAATAAACCGTATACATCCTAGAATCGGAAGGCAACACTGGAACTAGTGCTGAGGTTAATGTTGTCTTGAGCTTCTGAAAGATCACCTCACACTCGTTAGACCATCGAAACAGGGCATTCTTCTGGGTTAACCTAGTCAGAGGGGCTGCGATGGAGGAAAAGCCCTCCACAAATCGGCGATAATAACCTGCTAGACCCAAGAAGCTCCGGATCTCTGTAGCTGAAGTAGGGCGTAGCCAACTCTGAACCGCCTCAATATTCTTAGGATCAACCTTGATACCCTCTCTGAATACCACATGCCCCAAGAATGCCACATAATCCAACCAAAACTCACACTTGGAGAACTTAGTATACAACTTTTGTTCTCGTAAAGTCTGGAGCACCACCCTCAAATGCTGCTTGTGCTCCCCCAGGCTACGTGAATAAATCAGAATGTCGTCAATGAAGACGGTGACAACAGAATCAATATAAGGCTTGAATATCCTGTTCATCAAGTCCATAAATGCTGCTGGGGCATTAGTCAAGCCAAAGGACATCACCAGGAACTAATAGTCATCATATCTCGTACGAAAGGCAGTCTTCAGAACATCCAAGTCCCGAATCTTCAGCTGATGGTACCCCGATCTCAAGTCTATCTTAGAAAACACCCGTGCACCCTGCAACTGGTCAATCAAATCATCGATACGCGGCAACGGGTACTTGTTCTTGATGGTGAGTTTGTTCAACTGGCGGTAGTCAATACACATCTGCATAGTCCCATCCTTCTTCTTCACAAACAGCACTGGGCACCCCAAGGCGGTACGCTCTATCTGATAAACCCTTTAGCCAATAATTCCTCGAGTTGTTCTTTCAATTCCTTTGGAGCCATGCGATAAGGGGGAATAGATATGGGCTGGGTGCCCGGAGCTAAGTCAATGCAGAAGTCAATGTCACGATCCGGTGGCATGCCTGGAAGGTCTGAAGGGAATACATCATCAAACTCTCGAGATACTGGGATTGAATCTATCATCAGAGACTTGGCGATGGTGTCCCTCACATACGCAAGATAAGCCAAACAACCCTTCTCGACCATATGTCGATCCTTCATGAAAGAAATGACCCGAATAGCGGCACTAACTGAGGAGCCTCTCCACTCCAATCTCGGCAACTCAGGCATGGCTATAGTAACAGTCTTGGCATGGAAATCTAGAATGGCATGATAGGGAGACAGCCAATTCATGCTCAGGATAACCTCAAAATCAACCATATCAAGAAACAGGAGGTCTATTCTGGTCTCGAACCCACAGAAGGTAACCACACAGGACTAATAAATCCAGTCCACAACCACAGAATCGCCCACATGAGTGGATACATAAATAGGAGTACCCAAGGACTCACGAGGAATATCCAGGGAATGAGAAAATAAGGATGATACATATGAATAAGTGGACCCTGGATCGAATAATACCGATGCATCTCTACCGCCTACTAAAATAATACCTGTGATCACGGCATCTGAGGCCACTACATCTGATCTGGCCAGAATAGCATAGAATCTGGCTGGGGCGCCGGATGACTGACCTCCACTGGAATAAATAGGAGCTGACTGGGCTCCCCCTGCCTGGCCTCCACCTCTGGGACGACCCCTACCAGCCTACCCTCCACCTCTGGGCGGCTGAACCGCTGGTGCTGACCATATAGGCTGGTGACCCTGCTGCATTGTCTTGCCTCGAAGCCTGGGGGAATGCCTCTTCATTTGACCTGGATCGCCACACTCATAACAACCTCCCGACACCATGGCCTGCTGCCCTGAAGAAGAACCCTGAATAGCGGGAGGTCGATAGGAACTCTATGGCATAACATTGAAATAAGGACTGGTAGACCCCTGATGACTAGAATACCCGTCGAAGGAACCCAGAATAGCTTGCGGGAGGTAAGAACTCTCCGGCATGGCGCTGAAATAAGGCCTCACTGGTACACCTCGTGGAGGAGGTGGTGGTGCTGAATATGGGGGCCTACTGGGCTGGCCCCTACCACACTGACCTCTGCCCTCAGCTGGAGCACCTCTTAAATCCCCGAAAAATCTGGCCCTCTTAACCTGCTGACCCTGTTCTCTGCTCCTCGACCGATAACCCTCGATCCGACGAGAAATGTCTACCACAAGCTGATAAGGAGTCCCCATCTCCACCTCTCAGGCCATATTGTCCCTAATACCTGGATGTAACCCAGCTACAAATATCCGCACTCTCTCTGCGTCAGTAGGAAGTATCATAAGTGCGTGACGAGACAATTTAGAAAACCTAGCCTCATAGTCGATCACTGACATCTGACCCTGCTCCAACTGCTCAAATTGATACCATAGCTCTTTACTCTCAGAGGGTGGAATATATCTGTTCAGGAATAACTGAATAAACTGCTCCCAAGTGATGGGAGGAGAATCTGTCGGTCTGCCAAGAATACAGGACTGCCACCATCTACGGGCCCTGCCCTCTAGCTGAAAAGTAGTGAAGTCGACTCCATGAGACTCCAGTATCCTCATGTTGTGCAGTCTATCCCTGCACCTATCAATAAAGTCATATGCGTCCTCATGACGCTCACCTCCGTAGACAGGAGGGTGCAATCTGGTCCATCTGTCTAATAACTTCTGCGGATCGCCATCCGCAGCTGGTCTGGGCTCAGGTTCTGCTGCTGCTACTGGTTGAACCCCACCCACGGGCAGTGTACTCGGGGTTTGATATACTGCCGCTGCATGTCCAGTGGCCTGTGCAGTAGGGGTCTGTGCTCCCCCTCCCGCCTGAGATGTGGCCGGGTCTGCTGGAAATAAACCAGCCTGAGTCATGGTGTCCATGAACCGTATCATACGGCCCATGACCTCCTGAAATTCTGGCGGCGTCGTAAAATTCAAAGGGGCAGGATCTGCTGCGGGCACCTCACCCTGCTCCTCAGTGATGGGATCCTCTACTGGATCCAATGGGGGTGCGACTGGTACAATCCTAGGATGCCCTCATCCCTTACCTCGGGCCGGTGCCCTCCCCCAGCCTCTGCCACGGCCTCGGATGACGGGGGTAACGGCCCCTCCCAGGTCTGGAACATCAGCTGCTCACGTTCTCACCATCTGTGAGAGAATATAAGAGTGAGATTTTTAATATACCATCAAATGCACGATAGAAGGTGAATAAAGAGAGATCCTAACACCCTATAGCCTCCAGAAGATAAATACAGACGTCTCCGTACCGATCCGCAAGAATCTATTGGGTTTGCCCGTAACTTGTGAGACCTACGTGAACCTAGAGCTCTGATACCATGTTGTCACGACCCAAATCCTAACCCAGGTGGCGATGGAGCCCAACACCGCCGTCAGTCAAGCCAACCTTTATTTACTATTGANTTTCCTCCCAGGTCTGGAACATCAGCTGCTCACGTTCTCACCATCTGTGAGAGAATATAAGAGTGAGATTTTTAATATACCATCAAATGCACGATAGAAGGTGAATAAAGAGAGATCCTAACACCCTATAGCCTCCAGAAGATAAATACAGACGTCTCCGTACCGATCCGCAAGAATCTATTGGGTTTGCCCGTAACTTGTGAGACCTACGTGAACCTAGAGCTCTGATACCATGTTGTCACGACCCAAATCCTAACCCAGGTGGCGATGGAGCCCAACACCGCCGTCAGTCAAGCCAACCTTTATTTACTATTGATTTTAGGTAATTTACCAAAAACATTTTTCAATACTTTCTTAATAAATAAATAATCATGAAGTCATAATTTAGATTACATCCTAAAATAAAGACTACTAGCGTGTGTCCCAAGAAGTAGTGTCACAAGTCTACAGGCATCTAGCAGAGTGATATCAAAAGAATGAAAGTCTGTCCTATTGTCCGAGTAAGTATAGACAGAAATAACAAAAGGATAGCTCCAGAGTGCTGCTGGAAATCGCCAAGAAGAGAAGCTCACCGTGAAGTCTCGGCCAGTAAAAACTCAGGAACGAGCTCTNCACGAGGAATATCCAGGGAATGAGAAAATAAGGATGATACATATGAATAAGTGGACCCTGGATCGAATAATACCGATGCATCTCTACCGCCTACTAAAATAATACCTGTGATCACGGCATCTGAGGCCACTACATCTGATCTGGCCAGAATAGCATAGAATCTGGCTGGGGCGCCGGATGACTGACCTCCACTGGAATAAATAGGAGCTGACTGGGCTCCCCCTGCCTGGCCTCCACCTCTGGGACGACCCCTACCAGCCTACCCTCCACCTCTGGGCGGCTGAACCGCTGGTGCTGACCATATAGGCTGGTGACCCTGCTGCATTGTCTTGCCTCGAAGCCTGGGGGAATGCCTCTTCATTTGACCTGGATCGCCACACTCATAACAACCTCCCGACACCATGGCCTGCTGCCCTGAAGAAGAACCCTGAATAGCGGGAGGTCGATAGGAACTCTATGGCATAACATTGAAATAAGGACTGGTAGACCCCTGATGACTAGAATACCCGTCGAAGGAACCCAGAATAGCTTGCGGGAGGTAAGAACTCTCCGGCATGGCGCTGAAATAAGGCCTCACTGGTACACCTCGTGGAGGAGGTGGTGGTGCTGAATATGGGGGCCTACTGGGCTGGCCCCTACCACACTGACCTCTGCCCTCAGCTGGAGCACCTCTTAAATCCCCGAAAAATCTGGCCCTCTTAACCTGCTGACCCTGTTCTCTGCTCCTCGACCGATAACCCTCGATCCGACGAGAAATGTCTACCACAAGCTGATAAGGAGTCCCCATCTCCACCTCTCAGGCCATATTGTCCCTAATACCTGGATGTAACCCAGCTACAAATATCCGCACTCTCTCTGCGTCAGTAGGAAGTATCATAAGTGCGTGACGAGACAATTTAGAAAACCTAGCCTCATAGTCGATCACTGACATCTGACCCTGCTCCAACTGCTCAAATTGATACCATAGCTCTTTACTCTCAGAGGGTGGAATATATCTGTTCAGGAATAACTGAATAAACTGCTCCCAAGTGATGGGAGGAGAATCTGTCGGTCTGCCAAGAATACAGGACTGCCACCATCTACGGGCCCTGCCCTCTAGCTGAAAAGTAGTGAAGTCGACTCCATGAGACTCCAGTATCCTCATGTTGTGCAGTCTATCCCTGCACCTATCAATAAAGTCATATGCGTCCTCATGACGCTCACCTCCGTAGACAGGAGGGTGCAATCTGGTCCATCTGTCTAATAACTTCTGCGGATCGCCATCCGCAGCTGGTCTGGGCTCAGGTTCTGCTGCTGCTACTGGTTGAACCCCACCCACGGGCAGTGTACTCGGGGTTTGATATACTGCCGCTGCATGTCCAGTGGCCTGTGCAGTAGGGGTCTGTGCTCCCCCTCCCGCCTGAGATGTGGCCGGGTCTGCTGGAAATAAACCAGCCTGAGTCATGGTGTCCATGAACCGTATCATACGGCCCATGACCTCCTGAAATTCTGGCGGCGTCGTAAAATTCAAAGGGGCAGGATCTGCTGCGGGCACCTCACCCTGCTCCTCAGTGATGGGATCCTCTACTGGATCCAATGGGGGTGCGACTGGTACAATCCTAGGATGCCCTCATCCCTTACCTCGGGCCGGTGCCCTCCCCCAGCCTCTGCCACGGCCTCGGATGACGGGGGTAACGGCCCCTCCCAGGTCTGGAACATCAGCTGCTCACGTTCTCACCATCTGTGAGAGAATATAAGAGTGAGATTTTTAATATACCATCAAATGCACGATAGAAGGTGAATAAAGAGAGATCCTAACACCCTATAGCCTCCAGAAGATAAATACAGACGTCTCCGTACCGATCCGCAAGAATCTATTGGGTTTGCCCGTAACTTGTGAGACCTACGTGAACCTAGAGCTCTGATACCATGTTGTCACGACCCAAATCCTAACCCAGGTGGCGATGGAGCCCAACACCGCCGTCAGTCAAGCCAANTTTCCTCCCAGGTCTGGAACATCAGCTGCTCACGTTCTCACCATCTGTGAGAGAATATAAGAGTGAGATTTTTAATATACCATCAAATGCACGATAGAAGGTGAATAAAGAGAGATCCTAACACCCTATAGCCTCCAGAAGATAAATACAGACGTCTCCGTACCGATCCGCAAGAATCTATTGGGTTTGCCCGTAACTTGTGAGACCTACGTGAACCTAGAGCTCTGATACCATGTTGTCACGACCCAAATCCTAACCCAGGTGGCGATGGAGCCCAACACCGCCGTCAGTCAAGCCAACCTTTATTTACTATTGATTTTAGGTAATTTACCAAAAACATTTTTCAATACTTTCTTAATAAATAAATAATCATGAAGTCATAATTTAGATTACATCCTAAAATAAAGACTACTAGCGTGTGTCCCAAGAAGTAGTGTCACAAGTCTACAGGCATCTAGCAGAGTGATATCAAAAGAATGAAAGTCTGTCCTATTGTCCGAGTAAGTATAGACAGAAATAACAAAAGGATAGCTCCAGAGTGCTGCTGGAAATCGCCAAGAAGAGAAGCTCACCGTGAAGTCTCGGCCAGTAAAAACTCAGGAACGAGCTCTGGACTGGAATCCAGATGCACCTGCCTTAGAACCTGTACAATTAAGTACAGAGCGTAGCATGAGTACATAAACAATATGTACTCAGTAAGTATCCCCCTTAATCTCGATGAAGTAGTGACGAGAGGTCGACTTGACACTTACTAGGGTCCATACAGAGTATTTAAGTGATAATTTAAAAGAGGACAACAAGTAAGCATGGATAGTAATAAAAATAGATATTTAACCGTAGTAAAATCCGAATATGAAATGAAGCATCAATTTACAAGTTTTCAGTGCGATCCTCCATGATAATTTATAGCTCAACAGTCATAAACAGTATTAAGCAAATAACATGCGCGTAGTGCAATAAGGACATCCGGCCTGGGCCAACATAATAATAACAACTATGCACTGCCGAAGGGTCGAACGGCGCAAACCATATATGCATCTATCAATACACGATGTGGCGTACAACCCGCTCCCATGAGAGTAGAAAAAAGAATCACTCTTCTCGTGGGATATAAATTGCAAAGCGGTCGCATGCAAATACAACATCTTTCTTTCAATTATTTTCAAATAAAAATTCCTTTAAATCATCAAATTCTTGGTTTTCTAAAGAAAACAAAGTTGCATACAATGAAGTTACAAAGCATATAACTCAATTTAATGGAATTCATATGGCATGGTGTGGGCCTAACTACCCGGACATAACAATAATAGTTACTACGCACGGGCTCTCGCCACCTCGCACGTACGTAGTCCACCACAACAATGACACATTACTATTTAATTTATCTATGGGGAAAATTCCCTCTTACAAGGTTAGAAAGGAGACTTACCTCGCGTCAAGTCTACTTCCCGGGTCAAGAATGCGCCCGAAACTCCAAATTCGTCGCCCAAGGACTCGAAACTAGTCAAATATTGCATAAATAAATCAATCTATACTCAAAAGCATGAAATTTCCCCATTTAAATGATTGTTTCAACCTAAAGTGCAAAATCCCAAAATACACCCCCGGTTGTCAAGAACCTAGGTTTTTACTCTAACCCATATTTTCTACTAATTGTGGTATTAATATACTTAAGAATTCAAGAAATAAGATAAATTCATAGTAGAAATTACTTACCTCTCAGTAGCTAGGTCGAATACCCTTCTTGCATGCCCTCAAAATCGCCCAAGAATGAAGAGAAGTGGTCAAAGATGGCTAAGTCCGTGTTTAAAAGGAAGTACACTGCCTATAGGTTTTTCGCACCTGCGGCTCGAGGACCACACCTGCGGTCTCGCATCTTCGGATGAGGGGAAGATGGCCTGGTTTCTCACCTGCGGAGCAAAGTCCGCACCTACGGCTCCGCTTCTGCGGAAAGGTGTCCTTACCTGCGGAAATTGGAAACTCCCTCACGATTCGCACCTGTGAGACTAGGACCGCAGGAGCGGTCTCGCACCTGAGACTAGACCTCCATAGGTGCGGTCTCACCAGACTAGGTGCACCAACAACCATTTTAGGCTGGTTTTTTCCTTGCTCGATGCCCGAATGGCATCTGGGTCCACCCTAGACCCCTACCAAATATACCAACAAGTCCTAAATCATGATACGGACTCGATCGAGCCTTGGGAACGCCCGAAATATCGCTAAATCTAAAGATCACACCTCAAAACCTATTGGATCAAACTTAAGAACTTCAAGTTTCTGAATTCGCTTCCATCATGCCGAACCATACTTATACTACTCGGAATGACACCAAATTTTGTGAGCAAGTCATAAATGGCATAACGGAACTATTCCTGGTCTCGGAATTCTGTTCGGACCTCGATAACACAAAAACACATTCTAAACCTCAATTTGAACTTAAAGACATTCTTACTTCACTATTTGGCACCGAAATGCTCCCGGTTCATCCAAAACCCGTTCTGAACAAACGCCTAAGTCCGAAATCATCATACGAACCTACTAGAATCTTTGGATCTCGATTTCGGGGTCGTTTACTGAAAATGTTGACTGAAGTAAAACTTGGCCTTTAAGGCCAACCTTAAGGAACTAAGTTTTCCTATACTACTCCAAACTCCTCCAAACCTTGAAACACCCGTCCTCGCAGGTCATAAATCAATAAACGTAGCTACGTGGAGTCTCACAACCAGTTGGGTCGTTACATGCTTGGTGTAATAATTCCTTCATCGTGGCTACATCCATTTTTAGAGATAAAATCATTAATTGGAAAAATTCTATATTTGGTGACATTTTCAAAAATAAAAGACACATTCTAACAAGACTCAATAGCATCCAAAGATCTCCTTCTTACCATATTAGTACCTTCCTCCAAAATTTAAATGTTTCCCTAAGAATTGACTATAATGGTATTTTAAAAATTGAGGGAGACTACTGAAAACTCCGATCTAGAATCCATTGGTTAAATGAAGGCGATACTAATACAAAATTTTATCAAATTATGGCTACAAATAGGAAGAAAAAAACAAAATTATTTTCTTTAACGATGACAATAACAACTGGATTGATGACCCAAATGCCATCATAAATCATACTTTTAATTACTCTAGGAATATTTTTACAACTTCACACATCACTAGCAACTGGAACAGCTTTGAAGCGATCCTAAAAGTTTCAAGAATATTGATCTCTCCTCCCTTGATAAACCTATAACTAAATATGAAATTACTAACATATGCTTTTCTTTTAAACCTTACAAAGCACCTGGCCTGGATGACCTTCACTCTTTTTTCTTTCAAAAATATTGGAACGCAATAGGAAACTCAGTGATTNCAGTGGTAGAGTAACGCCATGGTAAGGCGTAAGTCATCGGTTCAAATCCGATAAGGGGCTTTGTAAAACTCTAATCTAGTATTCATATTTGAGGGGAGAATTATATTTTTATTTGTAATAAAAAAAGTAGCTAACTGGATAATACATTATCATTATACTTAATTATTATACTTAGTTATAAAGTTGAACATTTGTTTAGTCAATTTGCATTATTATGAATTTCTGAATAATGAAAAGTCACTTCTTGAATCACCGAATATTCCTATTTTCCATTATACCAACCAAATCCTTGGGCTGTCTACTATGGAATGAGGCTAGCATTGGAAGCTTTCTTTTACCGAATAGATGTGGGGAATCCGCTATTCTGATATTAAAATTCGATAGAGATGAAATTGGAGCAGTTGATTTTTTTTTTTTCATTTTTTTGTTTTGGACTCCACAAGAATTTGTCGATATTTCCGATTAAATCTTCTTGTTACTAGATTTTCTATAGGAAAAATTATAGGAATAAATTGTTATTCCTTTCCTCTACAGAGAAACCTTTCTTCCAAGTCACACCATAAGAGCCATTTATTATCAAAGTGTCAAGGTGTTTTCAATAGTGGTAGCATTCCTGATGGTATAAAATGACACTCTCGTCTACCTGATTCCCAAGATTCCTGGTGCCAACAACTTAAAATATTGTAGGCCTATAGGATTATGTAATACGATCTACAAGATCATTACCAAAATTATCACAAATCGTTTAAAGCCTTTCCTAGACTCTTTAATCAGCCCCTATCAATCTAGTTTCTTGAAAAATAGAAAGTCATATGATAATTCCATAATTATCCAAGAGTTTATCCTCAAAATGAATAAATACTATGATAGAAAACAAAACATGATTATAAAAATCGATCCTGGAAAGGCCTTTAACCGACTTGAACGGTCGTTTTTCTGTAGAGCCCTCACTTTTTTTAGATTCCCTCCAAATATCTGTAAGCTTATAATGAATTGTGTTTCATCTAGTAGAATAGTTGTCCTTGTCAATGGCTCTAGAATATGTGATCCTATGTGTCGCGCCCCACCTTTTTCTCGCGAAATCGCATTTCGACATTTTTGGGATAACTCCTTCTTTTTGGGATGGGGTAAGGGATTGGAAGAGTCGCCACCTAACAGATTAAGATGCGTAAGGGCACCTGGAGGAATTAACTCATAAACAAGTTTGCATCACCAGAGATCAGGGGGGAAGGTGTTAGGCACCCCTCGAGGTCCACAACGGTGGGTCCTAACCGAACTTAAATTAAGCGAATTAGTCTAAAAGGGGAGGAAAACAATTTGGACAATACAAGTTACAATAAATGGGATAAGGGGAGGGGGGGTCCTAGGTTTTTTAGCCTATAGGATCATTCCATGCAATATTTTGTAACTTCCCCAAGTTGGGGTGTTACTTATAGCATTAGTGCACGGGCTATCATCTCTTTACTACACAATTACTATCTTTCAGTTGTTACCTAAGCGTTCTAATAGCTTCTAGCTCGTTCCTTATGTGTGCGCTACCCATCCCTTACCTATGGTGCTGGAGGTATTAGGACCTCTATTTAGGGTGGTTCTAGGCTGACCTATATTACTTAAAAATGAGAAATCTAGGCGACAAACAAAATACAAATAGGACTTTCATGTAAAGAAACAAATAAGGGCTCACATTGACCTCCATACATAAGCAACAAATGCACGCAATTGAATTAGCATACTTTGTTAATTTTAGAATTCTATAGGCCGGATATTTATATGAGCAGAAACAGAATGTAAAGAAACAGTTTTATTAAAGCGATCATTGAGACCTATTTGTTGGACTACTAATTTTACTAAGCATGAATCTGGGCACTTCCAGGCACCAAATTGTCACAATTTTTAGGCCAAGAATCATTAGCAACCCTTACAGATTAGCCTAAGTGATAGCCAGAATTGGTCGAACTCAGAACTGAGTAATGGAATCCTATAGGCATGGTTTCTACGAGTTTATTATAGACATCTAACATGGTTTCTAAGTGAACTACTGATTTTAACTCATAAAGACAAGTTTTTATTCCTTTTAAGTCATATATGCATGCTTGCTAATTGCAGAATTGATTTGAACCCCTATAGGCTTGATTTCTAAGTTGAGACTGATCTTTACTTCCTATAGTCTTTATTTCTAATTACTGACTTGATTTAAACTCCTATAAACAAGATTTCTAAGTTTGAAAACTGATTTCACCCGATAGGCATGATATCTATTAGTTTAAATCCTATAGGCATGATTTCTAAGTTTGAACTGATCTTTATTTCCTGTAAGCATGGTATCTATTAATCGTATGTAGGCAGAATATTAAGCAGATTTCCAAAAAAGTTTATTATTTCAAACAAATAGAATCCTGTAGACATGGTCACTAATGCACGTTGGGGTGTAAAAAGATCCTAGGACAAGATTTCTAATGCAGAATTAGCGAAAAGGCCTATAAACAGGATCTCTAATATGCGAGTGTAAGAGTACAGAACTATACAATCAAGAAATTCCTATAGGCAGGATCTCTAAACAAGTAGTAGCAATCACATCACTTGGTCAACATAATTAAACCCATAGGAAGGATTTCTTCCCAAGTTTAACAAAATAGAAGGAAACCCCCCAGCTTTCACTAATCCACCCCAAATCTGTTATTATAGAAATTATTACAACCCAGAATGAATAAATTACATAATAGTATCCATTACACTATAGGAAGCTTTCATAGGCCTAATATAAACCTGGGAACCAGGCCTTCCAACAGAATAGTTTTGGAGTATAGTAATGATCCATCCATTGCACATTAAAATTCAGGCTTCAAGTGTGTCAAAGTTCCCAAGGGCCTCAGGGACCCCGGGCAATGCTCACACCAGAACCACATTAAGAAGGTAACTCATAAAAGATTGGAAAACCAACCCCAATGTATCAGAGTTCAAAGGAGTCTCAAGGACCCTAGGCAGTGCTCACACTGGGGGTGGTTGAGAACCTAAATGACTAATAATAGGGATTTTAAAACCAATATATAAAGGAAAAAGGGGCAGATTTCAAAATAATTCAATTTCAGAAGAAAGAAAGTTCAGAACACAGAGTTGCAGGCAGAACTGCACCAAGAAGAAAACAAGGTTCATATTCAGCACATAGTTCAAACAAGTTAGCATCTGATTAAGCTAAGTATTCATGCTTGTATTTAAAACAGTCATGGCTAAAACATAGAAGCAATTAGGAAAAAATATTTGAATTAAACAGACAGGACATATGAGTTAAGCAACAGACAAGTGATCACATGTTTACAGTACCTTGCAAGAAAACAGACTAAACCTTAATCTTAGGAGAGGATTCATATTATTTGAAATAACTTAGTCTTAGGTTAACAATATCATCAAATTGTCATAGAAAGGGCAGAATCATGCTAGGAATTGAAATAGGTTAGTCAAACAAAGCATAGAGAATGGAATTGCAAACATTAGGGCATACCAGTTGAGAAGAAAGCAAGTAAATGTGCAATAGCAGTTAAATTCCAGAATAATTTGGCCTTGGCTTTCAGCCGGCCAAATAATAACCACTTAGTACAGAAATCAGAACAAGAGAGAACAAAGAGAACTTAGGTTTTTGTGAGAATAACTGGATTCGAGTCCCTCTAAAGGGAATGAGAAAGAGGTTTTAATAGTCTCAATGAGGTAGACAATAAGGTAATGAATCAGTCCTACACAAATAAGGCATGAGAATAACTTCAGAATCAATTAGAGTCGCTTCAATCAATTAACGGGACAAAATAGCATAAAATCAGGCTAGCACCACTTAATTTAGAGAAAGCATTATAAGGAATCAATCAGTAGTCAAGATGTCGGATCCAATCAAGGTAGGGAGTAATGAGAACAGGTAACTAGAACCAAATAAGGAAGTACCAGTACTACAAAAAAGGAAATACTGGAACCTTAGTAAAGATTTCAAAGTCTTTTTAGGGCAAATAAAAATTAGTCCATAATTAACGGCAGGAATCACAGAGACACATGAACAGAAACATTAAAGGAAAATAATTAAATATCGAAAATCTTAAATTTTAATATAAACAAAATAGGCATAAATATAAAGACATATAGACGAAAACAATTAGGGTAAGTAAAATCAGTCAGAAATAATAGATACAAGGAGATTAAACAACAGATTTGATTTGTTTTTGAAAATCAAAAACCCTGGTTTTAGGTTAAATAAAATCAGTCAGAAACTATAATACATAGAGATAGGGATACTGAAATACTACAGCAAAAATGCCAAAAAATAAGAAATCATTTGATCTTGACAAATCTGGACCCTAGTTGTCACGACCCAAAATCCTATCTTAGGTCGTGATGGCGCCCAACCGCGGAGTCAGGAAAGCCAACCCTCAATTTACTAAGGGTTATTTCTTATTAGATTAAACATTTCAACATATACTCAGTTTTTAAACTTAAAACATGAATCGACAAGGATAATTAGCCAGCTTTTAATCAAAAGCAGTCATGATGAGGCGTGAGCCAATATATATACAAACCCGAAATCCATAATGACTATCACGTGTGTGCCAGGAACTAGTGTCACAAGTCCTACGGGCATACTAACAGAATATACAAAAGATATAATATACAGTCCCACTGTCTGAAGAGAATAGACGGGAAAAAAGAAAAAAAAAACCCCATGGTGCTGCCGGAGATCGCCAGGAGAAAGCAGCTCACTGTGAAGTCAGGTCCGTCTATAATCAAAATCAAGCTCCGATCCGACAACAAGATGCACCCACCTCAGAACTTGTACAATTAAGTACAGAAGCGTAGCATGAGTACATAAATATATATGTACCCAGTGAGTATCTCGCCTAACCTCAAAGATGTAGTGACGAGAGGTTGACATGACGCTCAATAAGGTCCAACAATATAATTTAACAGAATATGATGGAAACGATAGGCATGTAAAGGCAGTGAAGCAACAAATATATATATAAGGCACTGAAATCCAAGGAAGTACTGGGAATGAATAAAACAATTACTACTTTACCTTCTCCCAAATATCTGTCAAATCAAAGTCCATGAATTTAGTAACAAACAAATCATGCGCATGCAGGGTAAGGAAAACCGACCGGAGTCATAAGATAGCCATGTCCGTACACTACCGAGGGTTGAATGGCCCGAACCATAAGTGCACCTTTCCATAAAGTACTCACCTCTATGCACTGCCGAGGATCAAACGGCCCGAACCAAAAGTGCATCTTTGCCATAAAGTAATCCTCTCTATGCACTTTCGAGGATCGAACGGCCCGAACCAAAAGTGCATCTCTCAATCCACCGTGGTGTACGGCCCGTTCCCATAAGAGTGAGGGAAATCACACTCCGCTCGCGGAATGTAAATTGTGAAGCGGTCACATGCACACACATTATTCCTTTTTAAATTTCTTTTCAGTGAACAATTCCTTAGAAGTTTTCTCAAATTCCATGACCTCAGGGAAATAAGCCGCATGTAACATTTAATTTATTAAGCATATAATTCGTATCAAGTAAAACACAAGGCATGATGTGGGCCTAACTACCCGGACATAATAGTAATAGCCGCTACGTACGGACTCTCGTCACTTTGTACGTACGTAGCCCCCACAATTATGACATATAGCATTTAAATCACCTAGGGGGACAGTTCTCTCCTACAAGGTTAGAAAGGAGACTCACCTCGTGTCGAATCTACTTCCCAGACCAAGAACGCGCCCAAAAATCCGAACTCTACACCCGAGGACTCGAAACTAGCCAAATGTTATACAAATACATCAATTTATGCTCAAAGTATGGAAATTCTCCTACTTATTTAGTAAATTCATCATTCTTGAAGAAATCCCAAAATTCACCCTGGGCCCGCACGCTCGAATTCCGAAAATTCGCGAAGGAACCACTCACCCATAACCTAAGGATCGTTAATACATGATTTTTACTTGATTTCATAGCAAATTACCTGAAAATTCTCTAAATTTCCGAAAGCCCTAGGTTACTACCCAATTCTTGATTTTTTTTTACTAATTAAGGAGGTTAACTTAACTAAGAATTCATGAATTACTAACTTTGGGGTAGAATTTACTTACCTCTTAATGGTTGGGTCGTGGAGCCCCTTTTCCAAGCTCTCAAAGTGTTTTAATGGAGGGAGGAGTGAAGAAAACAATGAAGAACCCCGTATTTAAGAAACACACTGCCTGACAGTGGTTCCGCACCTGCGGCTCAAGGACCGCAGCTGCGAGCAAAGGCTCGCACCTGCGGAAATGGACGAGGAAGCCCGGGCCCACACCTGCGGAGCGGAGACCGCACTTGCGGCTCCGCTCCTACGGAACATTGTCTGCACCTGCGAGAAATGGCTGCCCGCTGGGGGTCACACCTGTGAGGCTGGAACCGCAAGAGCGATCCCGCACTTGCGACTGGGCAACTGCACCTGCGGTCACACCAAAACAGGTGCACCAGCAACTATTTCAGCTGGTTATTGGCCTCGTGTGGTGTCCGGGAGGCACCTGGCCCCACCCGAGCCCCCGTCCAAATATACCAACAAGTCCCAAATCATAATATGGACTCGTTCGAGCCTTCGAAACACTCAAAACAACGCTAAAACTCAAAATCACATCCCAAAACCCCTAGAATCATAACTTAAGAACTTCAAGTTCTTGAATTCGATAAAAATCCGCCGAACCGACCTATACTACTCGGAATGATACCAAATTTTGAAGGCAAGTCATAAATGACATAAGGAACTATTCCCGGTCTCAAAATTCCATTCAAACCTTGAGAACACAAAAACACGTCCCAAACCACAAATAGGAACTTAAGGAACTCTTATTTTAATATTGGGCGCCAAAACGCTCCCGGGTCACCCGAAAACCATTATGAACATATGCCCAAGTCCGAAATCATCATACGAAGCTACTGGAACCGCTGAAACTCGATTCCGAGGTCGTTTACTCAAAATGTTGACCGAAGTCAAACTTGGCCTTAAAGGCCAACCTGAAGGAACCAAGTGTTCCAATATTGCTCTAAACACTTCTTAATCCCGGACCACCCGTTCCCGCAGGTCATATATCATAATAAGCCTCTATGGGAAGTTTCATTTAGGGTAACGGGGTCCGATAACATAAAATGACTGGTTGGGTCGTTACATTCTCCACCTTTTAAACGAATGTTCATCCTCGAACGGGTCTAGAATCATACCTGAAGTTTTGAATAAGTGTGGATATCTGCTCCGCATGTCCTCCTCGGACTCCCAGGTCGCTTCCTCGATTGGTTAGCCCCTCCACTGGACCTTCACTGCAGAACTCTCTTGGACCTCAACTGGCGATCCTTTCTATCAATAATAGCAACTGGCTCCTCCTCGTAGCCCAACCTCTCATCCAACTGAATAGTCCTGAAATGAACCACATGAGAGATGTCGGCGTGGTACCTCCGGAGCATGGATACATGAAAGACCGGATGAACTCCTGATAAACTGGGAGGTACGGCTAGCTCATAAGCAACCTCCCCAACTCGCCTCAACACCTCGAAGGGACCTATAAACCTCGGGTTCAGCTTGACCTTCTTCCCAAACCTCATAATACCCTTCATCGGCGAGAACTTCAACTGGACCTTGTCTCCCTCCATAAATGATATATCACGCGCCCTCTGATCTGCGTAACTCTTCTGTCTGGACTGTGCTGTGCGGAGCCTCTCCTGAATCAACTTCACCCTCTCCACATCATCCCTTACCAAGTCGGTGCCATATAACTTAGCCTCACCAGGCTCAAACCACCCAATAGGAAAACGACATCGCCGAGCATACAAAGCCTCAAATGGAGCCATCTCAATGCTAGACTGATAAATGTTATTGTAAGCAAACTCGGCCAAAGGAAAGAATTGGTCTCACTGACCTCCAAAGTCAATCACACATGCCCTGAGCATGTCCTCCAATATCTGAACTGTACGCTCCGACTGACCATCAGTCTGAGGGTGAAATGTTGTGCTGGGGTCTACCTGGGTACCTAACCCACTGTGCAATGCTCTCCAGAAGTGCGAGGTGAACTGAGGACCTCGATCTGATATAATGGACACCGGCACACCGTGCAACCAAACTATCTCCTGAATGTAGATTTGGGCTAACCTCTCAGAAGTATAAGTAGTGGCTACATNTGCGCTCCCATTTCCACTCAGGAATGGGCATCTGCTGAAGTAGGCCTCCTGGCCTCTGGTGCTCATACTTCACCTGCTGGCAATTAAGACACCTAGTCACATACTCCACGATGTCCCTCTTCATCCGCCTTCACCAGTAATGCTGCTTCAAATCACGATACATCTTCGTAGCACTAGGATGAACAGAATATTGAGAACTGTGTGCCTCCTCTAGAATCCTCTCCCTCATGCCATCAACATTAGGAACACATAAGCGGCCCTGAAGTCTCAGAACACCATCCTCGCCAATAGTAACCTCCTTGGCCCTACCCTGAACCACTGTCTCCCGTAGCTCTGCTAAGCACGGATCATAGAACTGCCGGGCCTTAATCTCCCCCAATAACGAATACTGAGCAACCACGTCTGCTAAAACTCGACGAGGCTCTGAAAGGTATAATCTCACCAGGCGATTGGCCAAGGACTGAATGTCCAAGGCTAAAGGTCACTCCTCTGCTGCAATATAAGCCAAGCTACCCATACTCTCCGCCTTCCTGCTGAAAGCATCTGCTACCACATTTGCCTTGCTCCGATGATAAAGAATGGCGATATCATAATCCTTCAAAAACTCAATCCATATGCGCATCCTCAAATTAAGATCCCTCTGCTTGAACAAGTGCTGCAAGCTACGGTGGTCCGTATAAACCTCACAGGACACTCCATACAAGTAGTGCCTCCAAATCTTAAGAGCATGAACAATCACCGCCAACTCCAAGTCGTGCACAGGGTAATTCTTCTCATGAACCTTTAGCTGGCGTGAAGCATAAGAAATAACTCTCCCTTATTGCATACATACACACCCCAAGCCAATGCGCGAAGCATTGCAATATACTGTATACATCACAGAACCGGAAGGCAATACTAGAACTGGTGTTGAGGTCAATGTTGTCTTGAGCTTGTGAAAGCTCACCTCACACTCGTCAGACCATCGGAATGGGGCATTCTTATGAGTCAATCTGGTCAATGGGGATGCAATAGAAGAGAACCCCTCCACAAATCAACGATAATAGCCTGCTAGGCCCAGAACTCACACTTGGAGAACTTAGCATATAACTTCTGTTTCCCGCAAAGTCTGGAGCACAACCCTGAAATGATGCTCGTGCTCACCCAGGCTACGTGAGTAAATCAAGATTTCATCTATGAAGACAATGACAAAGCAATCAATATACGGCCTGAACACCATATTCATCAAGTCCATGAATGTTGCTGGGGCATTAGTCAAGCCAAAGGACATCACCAGGAAGTCATAATGGCCATATCTCGTACGAAAAGCAGTCTTCGGAACATCTGAAGCCCAAATCTTCAACTAATGATACCCCGATCTCAAATCAATCTTAGAAAACATACGAGCACCCTGCAACTGGTCAAAAAAATCATCAATGCGCGGCAAAGGATACTTGTTCTTAATGGTAACCTTGTTCAACTGGCGGTAATCAATACACATCTGCATGGGCCCATCGTCCTTCTTCACGAATAGAACTGGAGCACCCTACGGTGATACACTCGGTCTGATGAACCCCTTAGCTAACAACTCCTTAAGCTGCTCCTTCAACTCTTTCGGAGCCATACGGTACGGAGGAATAGATATAGGTTGGGTGCGTGGAGCTAAATCAATGTAGAAATCAATATCACGGTTCGGAGGCATGCCTGGAAGGTCCGAAGGAAATACATTAGCAAACTCTCGAACCACTGGCACTGAATCAATCATAGGAGACTCGGCGGTGGTGTCCCACACATAAGAAAAATAGGCCAAACAACCCTTCTCGACCATATGTCGATTCTTCATGAACAAAATAACCCGGCTGGCTGCACTAACTGAGGAACCTCTCCACTCCAGCCTAGGTGACTCGGGCATGGCTAAAGTAACTGTCTTGGCATGGCAATCTAGCACGACATGATAAGGAGATAACCAATCCATGCCTAGAATAATCTCAAAATCAACCATGTCGAGCAATAAAAGGTCTGCTCTGGTCTCGAACCCATGAAGGTGATCAAACAAGACTGATAAATCCGGTCTACCACCACAGAATTGCCCACAGGAGTGGACACATATATAGGAGAACCCAAGGACTCGCGAGGAGCATCCAAAAAATGAGCAAATAATGCTGAAACATATGAATAGGTGGATCCTGGATCAAACAATACTGAAGCCTCTCTACCACATACTGATATAATACTTGTGATCACGGCGTCTGAGGCCACTGCATCTCATCTGGCCGGAATGGCATAGAATCTGGCTGGAGTACCGGAAGACTATGCTCCACTAGAGTGAACATGAGCTGCCTGACCTCCCCCTGGCTGGCCTCCACCCTGCCTGACCTCCCCCTGACTGGCCTCCACCTCTAGGACGACCCCTGCCGACCTGTCCTCCACCTCTAGGTGGCCGGAATGCTGGTGCCGGACCCATCAGCTGATAACCCTGTTGTATGGCCTTGCCCCAAAACCTGGGACATTGCCTCCTCATATGACCTGGCTCTCAAAACTCGTAACAACTCCCAGGTACCATAGTCTGCTACCCTGAAGAAGAACCCTAAATGGCCAGAGGGCGATGTCCCTCTGGCATAGCACTGAAGTAGGGGTCTGAGGATCTCGGATGACTGGGATAACCACTGGGTGAACTCTGAATGGTTGGAGGATGGTAGGAACTCTCTAGCATGGCGCTTAAATGAGGCCTTACTGGAACATCTCGAGAAGGTGGTAAAGGTGCTGAATATAAAGGCCTGCTAGGCTGACCACCGCTAAACTGACCTCTGCCCCTAGCTGGGATACCCCTGAAATCTCCAGAGAATCTAGCCCTTTTGTCATACTGCCCTTGCTTCCTGCTCCTCGACAGATACTGTTGGTTGATTTCCCAATGCACACGCAAGTGTACGTGGTCGACAAGTAATATAGGA
>ML422725.1:112516-150874 GCA_005239525.1 Nicotiana knightiana | reverse complement strand
TAATAATAATAATAATAATAATAATAATAATAATTAGAATAATAACAATAATAATAATAACAATTAGAATAATAACAATTATAATAATAATAATAATAATAATAATAATAATAATAATAACAATAATAACAATAATAATAATAATAATAATAACAATAATAACAACAATAATAACAACAATAACAATAATAATAACACTATAATAACAATAACAATAATAATAATAATAATAATAATAATAACAATAATAAATAATAATAATAATAATAATAATAATAATAGTAATAATAATAATAGTAATACTAATAATAGTAATACTAATAATAGTAATAATACTAATAGTAATAATAGTAATAATAATAATAATAATAATAATAATAATAATAATAATAATAATAATAATAATAATAATAATAATAATAATAATAATAATAATAATAATAATAATAATAATAATAATAATAATAATAATAATAATAATAATAATAATAATAATAATAATAATAATAATAATAATAATAATAATAATAATAATAATAATAATAATAATAATAATAATAATAATAATAATAATAATAATAATAATAATAATAATAATAATAATAATAATAATAATAATAATAATAATAATAATAATAATAATAATAATAATAATAATAATAATAATAATAATAATAATAATAATAATAATAATAATAATAATAATAATAATAATAATAATAATAATAATAATAATAATAATAATAATAATAATAATAATAATAATAATAATAATAATAATAATAATAATAATAATAATAATAATAATAATAATAATAATAATAATAATAATAATAATAATAATAATAATAATAATAATAATAATAATAATAATAATAATAATAATAATAATAATAATAATAATAATAATAATAATAATAATAATAATAATAATAATAATAATAATAATAATAATAATAATAATAATAATAATAATAATAATAATAATAATAATAATAATAATAATAATAATAATAATAATAATAATAATAATAATAATAATAATAATAATAATAATAATAATAATAATAATAATAATAATAATAATAATAATAATAATAATAATAATAATAATAATAATAATAATAATAATAATAATAATAATAATAATAATAATAATAATAATAATAATAATAATAATAATAATAATAATAATAATAATAATAATAATAATAATAATAATAATAATAATAATAATAATAATAATAATAATAATAATAATAATAATAATAATAATAATAATAATAATAATAATAATAATAATAATAATAATAATAATAATAATAATAATAATAATAATAATAATAATAATAATAATAATAATAATAATAATAATAATAATAATAATAATAATAATAATAATAATAATAATAATAATAATAATAATAATAATAATAATAATAATAATAATAATAATAATAATAATAATAATAATAATAATAATAATAATAATAATAATAATAATAATAATAATAATAATAATAATAATAATAATAATAATAATAATAATAATAATAATAATAATAATAATAATAATAATAATAATAATAATAATAATAATAATAATAATAATAATAATAATAATAATAATAATAATAATAATAATAATAATAATAATAATAATAATAATAATAATAATAATAATAATAATAATAATAATAATAATAATAATAATAATAATAATAATAATAATAATAATAATAATAATAATAATAATAATAATAATAATAATAATAATAATAATAATAATAATAATAATAATAATAATAATAATAATAATAATAATAATAATAATAATAATAATAATAATAATAATAATAATAATAATAATAATAATAATAATAATAATAATAATAATAATAATAATAATAATAATAATAATAATAATAATAATAATAATAATAATAATAATAATAATAATAATAATAATAATAATAATAATAATAATAATAATAATAATAATAATAATAATAATAATAATAATAATAATAATAATAATAATAATAATAATAATAATAATAATAATAATAATAATAATAATAATAATAATAATAATAATAATAATAATAATAATAATAATAATAATAATAATAATAATAATAATAATAATAATAATAATAATAATAATAATAATAATAATAATAATAATAATAATAATAATAATAATAATAATAATAATAATAATAAAGCATGTGCACGACATCGCTCTTCGTGTTTTTACTCTCATGTTCACTTAAGCAATGATATCAATATGCAAATAAAGTACGACAACACTCTTCGTGATTATTACTCTTCCTCACCCAACAATCACAACAACACAATACCAAGCAAGGTAGGAAGAAAATTTAACTTCACCAATAATGTTAGAGCACAACTCATCATATGAAAATCTTTCAACATTTAGTGCCAATAATCAATTAAGAAATTTCATGATCCCAGCTCCCATTATCACAACAATCTCAACATAAAAATATCATGAAAACGAGTAATCAAAGAATTAACAATCTCTCTAAAGCATGAAGATATAATATATGAAATAACATGGTACAAGTAAGACAAATTTCACCCTTCTGCTTATCACACGGCCAACGCGTATACACTCATCACCTTGCATATACTTCGTCCCCATACATAATTTACAAAGCAAAAAGACTCGATTGTACATTATTTTCCTCAAATCAAGGTTTAACAAGACACTTACCTCTTTTCTGGAACACAATAAATAATTAACCATGAATTTTCCTTTAGAACAAGCCTCCAAACCAATCGAATCATGACAAATATCGTTCCAACAATTCAAAACAAGCTTTAGAAACTACCCACGAATGAAAAAAGTTCAATCCTTAACAAAATTTAAAAAGTTAACCTGGGCCCACATGGTCGAAATTCGAGATTCAGACCAAATTATGTTTACGCATTCACTCCCGAGCCCGTATATTTGATTTGTTTCGAATTTCAACCTCAATTCGAGGTCATAATTTCAATTTTTTAAAATCCTTAAATTCTACCCAAGATCCCTCATTTCTACTTTTAAACTACTAAATTTAACGATAAAAATCTATGAGTGTTTATTGAAATAAATCAAAACTAGATGAAAATCACTAAACAATAAAGTTGGGATGAAAATCTCTTCAATCCGTGATCAAGGTCTCAAAAATGGTGAAAGATGGTCAAATCTCGATTTTTAGTTTTTAGTATAACTAGGCGTCCCATGCTCTTCGTGTTCGCAGAGTACCTACCACGTTCGTGAAGAGCACAGGCCAATTGGCCTTCGCGAGGCCTCGCGAAGGCATCACACCTTGCCAAGACTCCGCGTTCGCTTTCACGAGGTCGCGTTCACGATGAAGATGTTTGTGATCGCGAAGCACAGAGATACACCAGAAAACTAGCTAACTCTACAAGGCTAAAATGATCCGAAATCAATATGAAACTCACCTAACCCCCCAGGTTCCAAATACAAATATCCGCACAAGTGTAATAACATTATACAAACTCGCTCGCTAGCTCAAATTATCAAAATAACATCAAATATCCAAAATCGATCATTAAAACTCAAAATATTTAAGGTTTAAAACTCAATTTTCCAACTTTTCACATAAAGCGCCGAAATGGCCTTAGGTCACCCGGGTCCCCAACCAAATATGCATACAAGTCCAAAATTAACATACAGACCTACTAGAATCGTCAAAATACCGATCCGAGGTTGTTTACCAAAAACATAGACCATTGTCAACTCTAGTTATGTTTTAAAGCCAAAAAATACTTTTTCTTTAAATTTCACGTATGAACTTTCTGAAAAATGACACGGACCATGAACACTAGTCATAAATCATCAAATAAATCTATGGGAGGTCTCGAAAAACAGAAAAGAAAGCTTGTACTCACAACGACCTATTTTAATTTTAAAGTGTTACGGAGAATCAACATAAGAAATATCATGAAAGTGAGTAGTCAAAGAATTAACAATCTATCTAAAGCATGAAGATATAGTATATGAAATAACATGGTACTAGTAAAGCAACTTCCGTTGTATGCTTATCACATGGCCAATGCATGTACATTCCTCACCTTGGTTATACTCCGCCCCAACACATAATTCACACAGCAAAAAGACTCGATTTTACATTATTTTCCTCAAATCAAGGTTAAACAAGACACTTACGTCTTATCCGGAACACAATCAATAATCAACAATGAATTTTCTTTTAGAGCAAGCCTCCAAACCAATCGAATCTAGACAAATGTCATTCAAACAATTCAAAACAAGCTTTAGAAACTACCCACGAATAAAAAAGGTTCAATCTTTAACAAAATTTAAAATGTTAACTTGGGCCCACATGGTTGAAATCCGAGATTAAGACTAAATTCCGACTGCCCATTCACCCCCGAGCTCGAATATTTGATTTGTTTTGAATTCCAACCTCAATTCGAGGTCTAAATCTCAATTTTATAAAAGTCCTAATTTCTACTTTTAAACTACTAAATTTAAGGATAAAAATCTATGGGTGTTTATGAAAAAAAAATTAAAACTAGATGAAAATCACTAACCAATGAAGTTGGGATGAGAATCTCTTCAAAAATATCTTTAATCTGTGATCTAGGTCTCAAAAATGGTAAAAGATAGTCAAATCCCGATTCCCAACCTTTCATATAATTGGGCGTCCGATGCTTTTCGGGTTCACAGAGCACCTGCAGTGTTCGCGAAGAGCACATGCCACTTGACCTTCACCTTCGTGAGGTCCGCACCGCGTTCACGAAGGAATCACACCAATCCAAGCTTCTGTATTCGCGTTCACAAGGTCGCGTTCGCGATGAAGACCTCATATTCCTTCCCCTAAAGATCCCAAGCCAACACGTTCGCGTGAGGGCTTTCGCGTTCGTGAAGGCCAGTCTCCCAAGACTTCGCGTTCGCGAGATTATCCTCGTGTTTTCTTAGAAATAACATTCCCCTGTCCCAAATTTTTCATTCGCAATTGCAAAATACTAAGATATACCAGAAAATTCAGCTAACTCCAAGGCTAAAAATGATCATAAATCAATCTGAAACTCACCCGAGCCCCCGGGCTCCAATTAGAACATACACACAAGTGTAATAATATCATATAAACTCGCTCGCTATCGCAAATCATCAAAATAACATCAAATATTAAGATCCGGTCATTAAAACTCAAGATTTTCAAAGTGTAAAACTCAATTTTCCAACTTTTCACATAAAGCGTAGAAACGGCCTCGGGTCACCCGGGACCCCAACAACATGCGTACAAGTACAAAATCATTATAGGAACCCACCGGAATTATCAAAAGACCGATCCGAGGTCGTTTACCAAAAGCGTTGACCGTGGCCAACTCTAATTATTTTTAAAGCCAATAATTACTTTTTCTTCAATATTTTCACATATGAACTTTCTGAAAAACGACACGGACCATGCACACAAGTCATAAATCATCAAATAAAGTATGGAAGGTTTCGAAACACAAAAAAGGAATCTAGTACTCAAAACGACCTTTCAGATAGTTATAGATATAGATGCTTTCTATTAATTCCAACAATAATTAAAATTGAGAACAAGGAAAAAGAATTAAATTAAATAAAGGAGCACAAAATGGAGGGAGGTTCTAGAAAGCTCCAACAAGAGCTAATTAAACTGAAATTAAGAAAAGACTTAGTATTTTTATACCTTACTGACTACATAGACTACCTCAATACACGGGGTGGATGCACATGAGAGTGGGTGGGTTTACGTGAACCCATTTTCCTCTCCCTAGATCATGTATAGCACCGGTGAATTTCAGTCAAATACTCAAAATTAACATTGTTGAACCCAATTTTAAGTTAGCACTTTAGTGCATTAGTAAGGAGGTGCACCCTCCCCATCCAATCTGTCTTAGCAGCTATTCCCACACACTTTATGCAATAAAACTACTCCCTGCCTCCACTAGAAACCATATCAATCGCATTCAAAGAGATTTTGTAATATACAACCAAACATAGAATCAATAGTAGAAAAATAAAATTCTTTATTGATCATCCAAACATATTTACAAATTCACTACCACTGTATTAGAAGAAAATAGAACAATTGAATTGAACTCCACTCAATTGGATCATCTCTTGTAATGGAGATGGAACTGAATTAGGTCAAGGTACAGAAATGGAAGAAGAAAGAAATACATAAAGTGAGAAGAAGATGAGACAGTAACAGATGAAAGAGAAATTAGCGGTCAAACTGAATTCCTTCTTCAAGCCCAATTTTATTATAACAGCTAAGCCCAATCAACTGAATGTCTGAGCCTACTAACTAATTAGCTAGAACAAATTTGAGCCTTTAATCTGTACTTGATCTTGGTCGTTGATTTTCATTACACGTTCCCTTTATTCTAGTCACGTGCCTTTCTAATTCAACCCTAATACTACTTTTCCAATTCATTTCTTCTCCGACAAAGCATACGATCAACTCCAAGAATATTACAATACCCCTCCCATGAAAATGAACTTGTCCTCAAGGTCATAACTGTATGAAAAACTCCTGAAATTGACGCTTAACATATCCCAATCATCCC
Organism: Nicotiana knightiana; assembly: GCA_005239525.1. Lineage (NCBI taxonomy): Eukaryota > Viridiplantae > Streptophyta > Magnoliopsida > Solanales > Solanaceae > Nicotiana > Nicotiana knightiana. Next base: position 144,274 of record ML422725.1, on the reverse strand, counting down.
AAGTAGCTTCGTCTTGGCCTAGATTTGCCCATTGAACCAAAACTTTGACCCCAAAGGCATTATTAACCTTGACCATCTTCCTCTGTAAAATTGCAATTGGTTGCACCAATACTCGACCATCGGAGTCACAAAATGGAGTCCGGAGCTGAGGAATGATATGTGGACCTATACGAGCCTGTAGGCAGCTCTAGTCGGTAAGCCACTTCTCCTATCTTTTGTATAATCTTGTAAGGCCCATATAACTTTGCACTTAGCTTTAAATTTTCCTAATTGCTAAGGAGGACTTTTTGTAGGGTTGGAGTTTGAGATAGACATAGTCCCCTACCTCTGCAACTCGCTCAGTTCTATTGTGATCTGCATAGAATTCATCCTAGACTAAGCCTGTGTGAGATTCTCCTTAAGCAGCTATAGCATTTGTTGTCTTTGTGCAATGCATGCCCCTGCTTGAGTCTGGGTTGAGTGTGGAAGAGACCCTAAGGGTACCTGGGGTGGGGCAAACCCATACAAGGCTTAAAAGGGTGTAGTGTTTAAGGAACAATGATGATTGATGTTATACCACCACTCAGCTAGTGGTAACCACTTGACCCACTGTTTGGGGTTGGTAAACACCATGGCTCTAAGGTATGATTCCAGACATTTGTTGAGTCTTTCTATCTTCCCATCAGTTTGTGGATGGTAGGCTGTTGACATTTTGAGCTTAGTGCCCATAGTTTTGAACAACCTTTGCCAGAAGTGGCTAGTGAATATTGAGTCTCTATCAGTGACAATTGATTTAGGCAACCCATGATGCTTGTAGATTTCCTTTAGGAATATATCAACAAGATCCTGAGCATTGAAAGGGTGCTTCAGTGATAGTAAGTGGACATACATAGTTAATCTTTCCACAACAACTAAGATGGCATTCTTGTGGTGGGATGAAGGTAGCCTTTCTATAAAGTCCATGTCTATATCTTGCCAAGGAAGGTCAGGAATGGGCAATGGTTGTAAAATACCAGCAGGGTGTGAGTTGGTAGTTTTGACCCTCTAACAATGTCACACTCTAATACCCACTTGAAATATCTTATTTCATGTTAGGACAAAAAAATATAATTTTTACACTTTTGAGAGTGCCCTGTTGTCCTGACTGACCTCCAAGAAAAGAATGATGTAGCAAATCAAATATCCTAGTTCTTAGATCAGAACTTCTGCCTACATAGATCTTCTGCTTATACCTCAGAATTCATTATGCTAGAGAATACTTGGGTTTTCTATGAGGAGTGGTAATCAACTCAGTGGTTAGCTGCAGAGCAGTAGGGTCATGTTCATAGTTGAGCTCAATTTCTGACATCCAGGTTGGTTCATTAGATGATATTGCATTCAAGCTAGATTCAGCTTCTTGCGCCCTAGGCAAGGCATCTGCCACCCTATTCTCAGTGCCCTTCTTGTATTTTTCTTCATAGTCCAACCCCATCAATTTAGCCAATCCCTTCTGTTGCAAGGCTATGGTAACTCTTTGATCCAACAAGTATTTTCAGCTTTGGTGGTCTATTTTGATTACAAAATGGCCCCCTTATAAGTAGTGTCTCCATTTTTCTATAGCTGATAAAACTGCCATGTACTCTTTCTCATAAGTTGACAAGACCAGGTGTATTGGTGCTAGAGCCTTGCTGAAGAAAGCTATATGTATTCTTTCTTACATCAACACACCTCCCATGCCACTAGAGCATACATCAGTCTCAACTATGAAGGGTTTAGTAAAATCAGCGAAGGCCAGAAGTGGGGCAGTTATATTCTTTCTTCAGTGTTTGAAAGGCTATATCAGCTTATGTGTCACGCTCGAATCCATTCTTCTTGATTAAATTTGTGAGGTGTCTACTGATTTGTAACGACCCGGCCGGTCGTTTTGTGAATTATAGCCCCATTTCCCCTATTTTTGCTTCCGTTTATGTTCTTCAGCTATATTATGATATGTCGGGTTAGTTGGTTCAGGTCCGTAGTGGTTTTGGGGTGGAATGAGACACTTAGTCTCCTATTTAGAAGCTTAAGTTGGAAAAGTCAACTGGATGTTGAATTATGTGTAAACGACCTCGGATTTTTATTTTTATGGTTTGGCTAGATCCGTTAGGTGGTTTTGGACTTAGGAGTGTGTCCGGAATGTAATTTTGGAGGTTCGTGGTAGAATTAGGCTTGAATTGATGAAAGTTGAAAATTTGGCGATTTTGGTAGGCAGTGGAAAGTTAGATATCAGGGACGGAAAGGAATTCCACAGGTTGGAGTAGGTTCGTAATGTAATTTGTGATGTGTGTGTAAAATTTAAGGTCATTCGAATGTGGTTTGGTAGGTTTCGGCGTCATTTCGGGAATTTGGAAGTTTAGAAGTTCTTAGGCATGAATCCGAGGGTAATTTGGTATTTTGATGTTGTTTTGGTGATTCTAAGGTTCGACTAAGTTCGTATGGGGTTATATGACTTGTTGGTATTATTGGTTGAGGTCTCGAGGGCCTCGGATGTGTTTCGAGTGGTTAACAGATCAATTCTTGGTTTTGGGAGATAGCTGATTTTGTTGGTGTTTGAGGCGCCTGGTGTTTTCCGCACCCACGGAAGGGGAGCCGCAGGTGCGAGGCCGCAGGTGCGCGTGGGAGTTCGCAGGTGTAGATAGTGCTGAGGTAGGCTAGGTCCACAGGTGCATAGGAGAGGTTGCATCTGTGAGCCCGCAGGTGCGAGACCTGGGGCACAGATGCGGAAGAAGGGAGTATGGTCAGTTCCGCAGAAGCGAAAGCATGTGCGCAAGTGCGCGCCCGCAGGTGCGGAACCTGGGGCAAAGGTGCAGAAATGAAGGACTTTAGTGGTTTCCGCAGGTGTGGATATTTTTGTACAGATGCAGCACCGCAGGTGCGCAGGTGCGAAAGGCCTAGGCAGAAAGTATAAAAATGAGACTTCGCGAATTTTGGTTCATTTTCACCATTTTCAAGTCGGTTTTTGGAGCTTTTAGAGTGATTTTGAAGGGAGATTCAAGGGTTTTCAATGAGATAAGTTGCTTGATCTCTAATACATCTAACTATGGTGTTTTCCCATTGTATTATCATCTAATTAGTGGAAACTAGGGGTGAAAATGAGGGGTTAAGGCTTGGGATTTCGGAAAGTTTGATTTGGGGATTTGAGGGACCAAATGATGTCGCATTTTGAGAAATTTTGTATGTATGGACTCGTGAGTGATTGGACTATCAAGTTTTGTAATTTTTGTCGACTTTTGAAACATGGGCCGGGGGCCGGGTTTGAGCCTATTTCGGGTTTTGGGTCAATTTTGGTAGTTTTTCTTGTGAAACTCTTTTGTTTAGCGTATATTGATGGTATTGTACTGGTTGTGAATAGATTCCGAGAATTTGAAGGCCGAATAGAGGGGAAAAAGCATCGCGAAGTAGATATTTGATCGGTTTGAGGAAGTAACAATTGTAAATCTAGTCGTGAGGGTATGAAACCCCGGATTTTTATGTCATGTGATTTTTTGGAGGTGACGCACATGCTAGATGACGGGCGTGTGTGTGTGCACCATTACAGATTGTGTCTTTTTCCATCCTGTATCAACTGTAAAGTTGAATATTTTGTTGAAACTGTATATTTCTTATGTGTTTTAGAAAGAATTTTTGCAAATCAGGCTGGATGTCATATTTAGGCCTTATGCTAGTGATTTTTGGACCCTTAGAGGTCTTCACTTGCTGTCCTCTCATTGTTTTCGATTGAAAATCTATACTCACTCATGCTTGTACATATTTACTGCATAACTCAGTCTCCATTACTATGTTTTTATGCATCACATAAATGTTGTTTGGGCTGAATACTTTATTTTTCTGAGAGCCTGAGAGGCTGGAGAGGTTTATGACTAAGGAGGTCGAGGGCTTGATTTGTGAGGATATTTATGGGATCGGGCTGCACGCCGTAACATGTTTAATATAGGCCGAGTGCCTCATTGATTTATGCCTTGATTGGATTGATATAGCGCTTGAGCTGAAGGAGGCCCTCCGGAGTCTGTACACACTCCTAGTGAGCGCATGTACCTACTGAGCGCGAGTGCCGAATGTTAAGTGATTGGAAGGAATGAGTAACTATGAGGCATGAATTATTGTGAGGTTTTCTCGAGGGGCTGTATATGAATGATGCTTTCCCGAGGGCTGTATATGATTTCATAATTTTTGCTCACGCTTGCATTGAGCCTTTGTTTGAAAACTGTTGAAAGATGTGTTTAAATGATTTTTACTGGAAACTGGATTTAAACGAGCTAATTTGACTCAAACTCTAGTTTTAAAGTATGCAGTATTTTACTATGTTTTTGGGATATGAACTGTGCTTGAAATTTGATCGTCACTACTTCTCAGTCTTTATTTACTGTTGTTACTTACTGAGTTGGTGTATTCACGTTACTCCCTGCACCTTGTGTGCAGATCCAGGCATTTCTGGACACGGTAGCGGTTGTTGATTATTCAGTCACAGATCCATCAGCGTTAGCAAGGTAAGTGCCTGGCGATCGCAGCCCTGCTTTTCTCCCTCTTTATCTTCCCTTAGTTGTATTTGGTTATTCTCCAGACAATGTTAGTCTTGATATTGTTAGACAGTTGTAGTAGTTGCTCATGACTAGTGACACCCCTATGTCGGGCTTTCTTTGCCGCACTTTTGTTTTGATTTGAACTCCTTTACGAAGGTTTTATAATGAATAACTTTGCATTATCTCTTAAGAATGAAATATCAATGTGTTTTGGTAATGTGTCGGCTGGCGTAATACCACGATAGACGCCATCACGACAGGGTTAGTTTTGGGTTGTGACAAGTTTGTATCAGAGCCTAGGTTACATAGGTCTCACGGATCATGAGCAAGTTTAGTAGAGTATTGCGAATCGGTACAGAGATGTCCGTTCTTATCTTCTAGAGGTTGCATAACCCTTAGGAAAAACCTCACATTATTGAATTCTTGTCGTCCGAATCCATTGATTCTGGTAATTAAACTTCTATTGTTTCATTCTCTCGCAGATGGTGAGGACTCGCACTACCGGACAGGGTGACCAACCACCAGTGCCACCAACCAGGCCCGCGAGAGGCTAAGGTCGCGGTCGTGGTAGGGGTAGATGTGTAGCCTACATAACAGCCGAGGCAATACCTGTAGACCCTCTAGTTGCTCCACAATAGGTCCCAGTCGCAGATGCCCCAGTGGGACCAGCTCAGGCACCCCCTGTGCCTATTGTGATTCCTGGCCTTCAGGAGGCCCTAACTTAAATCTTATCAGTATGTAATGGACTTGCTCATGCGGTATCTATTTCTACGGCTGCATCTACTTCTTAGGACATGGGAGATACTCAGACTCCCACCGCTAGCACATCGGAGCAGGTTGTTCAAGGACTTCAGACACCGGGGGTACCACTAGCCCAGCCGATTGCAGCTACTCAGGAGTATGTAGTTCCTGTTATGCCTGAAGATGAGCAGCGTAGATTGGAGAGGTTTGGGAGACTCCAACCTCCGTCTTTCAGTGGTGCTGAGGGTGACGATGCACATGGTTTCTAGGATAAGTGTTAGAGGATGCTCCGAACAACAGGTATTCTGGAGACCAGTGGGGTCTCACTCACTACTTTCCAATTCTCTAGGGACGCATTCAGTTGGTGGGAGGCTTACGAGAGGCGTAGGCCGGTTTGCGCAACACCCCTTACTTGGCAACAGTTCTCCGTTCTCTTTCTGGAGAAGTTTGTACCCCAGTCCCGCAGAGAGGAGCTGTACAGATAGTTTGAGCAGCTTCGTCAGGGTGATATGTCTGTGACTCAGTACGAGCTGCAATTCTCAGAGCTAGCCCGTCATGCTATATGGTTGGTTCCCACAGACAGAGAGAGGATCATGAGGTTTATAGATGGCGTTACTTTCCAGCTTCGATTGCTTATGACCAGAGAGAGAGTATCTAGTTCTACTTTTGATGAGTTTGTAGACATTGCTCGACAGATTGATATGGTTCGGGGGCAGGAGAGGGTTGAGAGGGAGGCCAAGAGGCCTCGTGGACAGGGTGGATTCAGTAGTTCTCCTCATGGGGATCAGTTCAAGCACAGCAGAGGTCGTCCATTCAGGAATGCTCAGTCAGCTCGACCAGTTCACCGTGATGCATCATTGGGCCATGGTTCTCACAGTTATTATCAAGGACACTCATCATTCAGTGCCCTCCCAGCCAAGAGTTTGTCCCGTGCTCCATCAATTATGGGTTCCTCCATGCCAGGTTCTTCTTCCAGTTATCCCAGTTCTAGGGTTCCTTTCAATCCCCGTCACCATCACCAGGGGGTTGTTTTGAGTGTGGGGAGCTTGGGCATATGTGGAGGCAGTGTCCTCATCATCATGTGGGTCTACCTCAGTAGAGGAGTCAGCCATCAACTTCAGCACAATTACTTCACCACCCTCCCAGCCAGCTAAGGGAGGAGGTCAGTAAGCTATGAGTCTCCCCAGAGGGGGATGTCGATCAGGTGGTGATCAGGCCCATTTCTATGCACTCCCAGCCAGACCATATGTTATTTCTTCAGATGACATGATTACTGGTATTGTCTCAGTCTACCACCGAGATGCCTCGGTATTATTTGACCCTGGTTCCACGTATTCATATGTTTCCTTATATTTTGCTCATTTTCTGGATATGACCCGTGAGTCTTTAGTTTCATCTCTTCATGTATCAACGCTTATGGGCGATGCTATTATTGTGGACCGTGTATATCGGTCATGTGTTATGACTTCTGGGGGTCTGGAGACCCTAGTGGACCTTTGCTGCTCAATATGGTTGACTTTGATGTGATATTGGGTATGGATTGGTTATCTCCTTGTCATGTTGTTCTAGATTGTCATGCTAAGACCGTGACTTTGGCGATGCTGGGATTTCCGAGGGTTGAGTGGAGCAGTTCTATAGATTATGTACTAAGTAGGGTGATTTCATATCTGAAGACTCAATGTACGGTTGAGAAGGGTTTCCTATCTTATTTGGCTTTTGTGAGGGATATTAGTGCAGAGACTCCTACCATTGATTCTGTTCCGGTGGTACATGATTTTCTAGATGTGTTTCCTACAGACCTGTCGGGCTTGCCGCCTGACAACGATATTGACTTTGGTATTGATTTGGTGCTGGGCACTTAGCCCATTTCTATTCCACTGTGTCGTATGGCACCAACAGAGTTGAAGGAATTGAAAGAACACCTTCAGAAACTCCTTAATAAGGGATTTATTCGGCCTAGTGTGTCACCTTGGAGTGTACCGGATCTATTTGTGATGAAGAAGGATGGTCCCATGTGGATGTGCATTATTTACGTGCAGTTGAACAAGGTCACAATCAAGAACAAGTATCCTTTGCCTCAAATTGATGATTTATTTGACCAGCTTCAGGGAGCGAGGGTGTTCTCCAAGATTGATTTGAGATCCGGGTATCATCAGTTGAAGATTCAGGATTCAGATATTCTTAAGACATCTTTCAGGATCCGTTATGGCCATTATGAGTCCTTGGTGATGTCTTTTGGGCTGACCAATGCCCCAGCAACGTTCATGCATTTGATGAACAGTGCATTCCAGCCTTATTTGGACTCATTCGTTATTATATTCATTGATGACATCCTGGTGTACTCTCGTAGCCAGGAGGAACATATTCAACATTTGAGGATTGTATTATAGAGATTGAGGGAGGAGAAGCTTTATGAAAAGTTTTCCGAATGTGAGTTTTGGCTCCGTTCAGTAGCATTCTTGGGGCACGTGGTGTCCAGTGAGGGTATTCAGATGGATCTGAAGAAGATAGAGGTGGTGCAAAGTTGGTCTAGACCGTCCTCACCCACAGAGATTAGGAGCTTTCTTGGTTTGGCGGGTTATTACCGTTGCTGTGTGGAAGGATTTTCATCTATTGCATCGCCCTTCACCAAATTAACCCACAAGGGTGCTCCATTCAGGAAGTCGGATGAGTGTGAGGAGAGCTTTCAGAAGCTCAAGACTACCTTGACCACATTTCCAGTGTTAGTTCTACCATCAGCTTCAGGTTCTTACACCGTGTATTGTGATGCCTCGGGGATAGGCATTGGATGTGTTCTGATGTAGGAAGCTAGGATGATTTCCTATGCCTCGCTCCAATTGAAGGCCCATGAGAAGAACTATCATTTCCATGATCTTGAGTTAGTAATCATTGTTCACGCCTTGAAGATTTGGTGTCATTATTTGTATGGGGTTCATTGTGAGATCCATACTAATCAACGGAGTCTGCATCATCTGTTTAAGCAGAAGGATCTCAATTTGCGTCAGCGGAGATGGTTGGAGCTTCTTAAGGACTATGATATCACTATGTTGTACCATCCGGGGAAGGCTAATGTGGTAGCCGATGCTTTGAGTCGCCGAGCGGAGAGTTTGGGGAGTTTAGCATATCTTTCGGCAGCAGAGAGACCCTTGGCATTGGATGTTCAAGCCTTAGCAGGACAACTTGTGAGATTGGATATTTCGGAGCCGAGTCGGGTATTGGCTTGCGTGGTCTCCAGGTCTTCTCTTTATGACCGTATTAGGGAGCGTCAGTATGATGACCCCCATCAGCTTCAGGTTCTTACACCGTGTATTGTGATGCCTCGGGGATAGGCATTGGATGTGTTCTGATGTAAGAAGCTAGGGTGATTGCCTATGCCTCGCTCCAATTGAAGACCCATGAGAAAAACTATCATTTCCATGATCTTGAGTTAGTAATCATTGTTCACGCCTTGAAGATTTGGTGTCATTATTTGTATGGGGTTCATTGTGAGATCCATACTAATCAACGGAGTCTGCATCATCTGTTTAAGCAGAAGGATCTCAATTTGCGTCAGCGGAGATGGTTGGAGCTTCTTAAGGACTATGATATCACTATGTTGTACCATCCGGGGAAGGCTAATGTGGTAGCCGATGCTTTGAGTCGCCGAGCGGAGAGTTTGGGGAGTTTAGCATATCTTTCGGCAGCAGAGAGACCCTTGGCATTGGATGTTCAAGCCTTAGCAGGACAACTTGTGAGATTGGATATTTCGGAGCCGAGTCGGGTATTGGCTTGCGTGGTCTCCAGGTCTTCTCTTTATGACCGTATCAGGGAGCTTCAGTATGATGACCCCCATCAGCTTCAGGTTCTTACACCGTGTATTGTGATGCCTCGGGGATAGGCATTGGATGTGTTCTGATGTAAGAAGCTAGGGTGATTGCCTATGCCTCGCTCCAATTGAAGACCCATGAGAAAAACTATCATTTCCATGATCTTGAGTTAGTAATCATTGTTCACGCCTTGAAGATTTGGTGTCATTATTTGTATGGGGTTCATTGTGAGATCCATACTAATCACCGGAGTCTGCATCATCTATTTAAGCAGAAGGATCTTAATTTGCGTCAGCGGAGATGGTTGGAGCTTCTTAAGGACTATGATATCACTATGTTGTACCATCCGGGGAAGGCTAATGTGGTAGCCGATGCTTTGAGTTGCCGAGCGGAGAGTTTGGGGAGTTTAACATATCTTTCGGCAGCAGAGAGACCCTTGGCATTGGATGTTCAAGCCTTAGCAGGCCAGCTTGTGAGATTGGATATTTCGGAGCCGAGTCGGGTATTGGCTTGCGTGGTCTCCAGGTCTTCTCTTTATGACCGTATCAGGGAGCGTCAGTATGATGACCCCCACCTGCTCATTCTTCACGACAGGGTCCAACGAGGTGATGCTTGTAATGTGACTATTAGGGATGACAGCGTGTTGAGGAAGCAGGGATGGATATGTGTGCCTAATGTAGATTGGCTTCGGGAGTTGATTCTTGAGGAGGTCCACAGCTCGCGGTATTCCATCCATCCGGGTGCCTCGACGATGTACCAGGATTTTAGATAGCACTATTGGTGGAGGCGGATGAAGAAGGATATAGTTGGGTTTGTAGCTCGGTGTCTCAACTGTCATCAAGTTAAGCATGAGCATCAGAGACCGGGTGGCTTGCTTAAGAGATTAGAGATCCCGGGGTGGAAGTGGGAGCAGATCACCGTGGACTTTGTAGTTGGGCTCCCACGAACTTCGAGGAAGTTCGATGCTATTTAGGTTATTGTGGATCAACTGACCAAGTCCGCGCACATTATTCTAGTTGGTACTACTTATACTTCAAAGCAGTTGGCTGAGATTTATATTAGAGAGATTTTTTTCCTGCATGGTGTCCCAGTTTCCAACATTTCAGATAGAGGTACTCAGTTCACATCACAGTTTTGGAGGGCCGTGCAGCGAGAGTTGGGTACTCAGGTTGAGTTCACAACTTTTCACCCTCAGACAGACGGATAGTATGAGTGCACTATTCAGATATTGGAGGACATGTTGCGCGCTTGTGTCATTGACTTTAGAGGTTCATGGGACCAGTTTCTTCTGCTCGTAGAGTTTTCATACAACAATAGTTATCAGTCGAGTATTTAGATGGCTCTGTAAGAGGCTTTATATGGGAGGAGGTGTAAATGTCCGGTAGGATGGTTTGAGTCGGGTGAGGCTAGGCTCTTGGGTATAAACTTGGTCCATGATGCATTAGATATGGTGAGATTGATTCAACAGCGGCTTCGCACAACGCAGTCTAGGCAGAAGAGCTATGCGGACAGGAAGGCCTGTGATGTGTCTTTTATGGTCGGGGAGAAGGTTTTGCTGAAGGTATTACCCATGAAGGGTGTTATGAGGTTTGGGAAGAAGGAAAAGTTGAGCCTCCGGTTCATTGGGCCTTTTGAGGTGCTTCAGAGGATAGATGAGGTGGCTTATAAGCTTGCCTTGCCACCCAGTTGGTCGAGTGTGCAACCGGCATTTCATGTTTCCATGCTCCGAAAGTATATTGGCGATCCATCCCATGTTTTGGACTTCAGCACGGTCCAGTTGGAGAATGATATGACTTATGATGTAGAGTCGGTGGTCATTTTGGATCGGCAGGTTTGAAAGTTGAGGTCAGAGGGCATAACATAAGTGAAGGTGCAGTGGAGAGGTCAGCATGTGGAGGAGGCCACCTGGGAGACCGAGCGGGAGATGCGGAGCAAATATCCACACCTACTTGAGGCTCCAGGTATGTTTCTAGACTCATTCGAGAATGAACGTTTGTTTAAGAGGGGGAGGATGTAACAATCCCGCTAGTCGTTTCGAGATTTATAGCCCTGTTTCCCCATTTCTGCTTCTTTTTGTGTTCTTCAACTATATTATGATATGTCGGGTTAGTTGGTTCGGGTCCGTAGTGGTTTTAGGGTGGAATGAGATACTTAGTTTCCTATTTAGAAGCTTTTGTTGGAAATGTCAACCGGATGTTAACTTATTTGTAAACAACCTTGGATTTAGATTTTTTATGGTTCGGTTAGCTCCGTTAGGTGATTTTGGACTTAGGAGCGCGTATGGAATGTAATTTGGAGGTTCGTGGTAGAATTAGGTTTGAATTGGCGAAAGTTGGAAATTTGTCGATTTTGGTCGGCAGTAAAAAGTTAGATATCAGGGTCGGAATGGAATTTTAAAAGTTGGATTAGGCTCGTAGTGTCATTTGTGCCGTGTATGTAAAATTTGAGGTCATTCGGAGGTGGTTTGGTAGGTTTCCGCATCGTTTGCAAAATTTGGAAGTTTAGAAGTTCTTAGGCTTGAATCCGAGGCTAATATGTTGTTTTGATGTTGTTTTGGGTAATTCGAAGGTTCAACTAAGTTCGTATGGGGTTATATGACTTGTTGGTATTATTGGGTGAGGCCTTGAGAGCCTCGGGTGTGTTTCGGGTGGTTAACGGATCAATTCTTGGCGTTTGGAAGCTGATTCTGCTGGTGTTTGAGGTGCCCGGTGTTTTCCGCACCTGCAGAAGGGGAGCCACAGGTGCGAGGCTGCAAGTGTGCGTGGGAGTTTGCATGTGTGGATAGTGCTGAGGCAGGCTGGGTCCGCAGGTGCGTAGGAGAGGTCGCATCTGCAAGCTCGCTGGTGCGAGACCTGGGGCACGAATGCAGAAGAAAGGAGTATGGCCAGTTCCGCAGAAGCGGAAGGATGTGCCCAGGTGCGCATGTGCGGAATTGAAGGACATTAGTGGTTTTCGTAGGTGTGAATGTTTTTGCGCAGATGTGGCACCGTAGGTGTGCATAATTAGCCGCAGGTGCGACATGTTTGGGCAGAAAGTATAAAAAGGAGACTTCGCAAATTTTGGTTCATTTCCACCTTTTTCAAGTCGGTTTTTGGAGCTATCAGAGTGATTTTGAAGGGATATTCAAGGGTTTTCAGTGAGGCAAGCTTCTGGAGCTCTAATACTCGTATCTATGAAGTTTGCTCATTGTATTATCATCTAATTAGTGGAAATTAGGGGTCAAAATGAGGGGTTAGGGCTTGGGATTTCAGAGAGTTTGATTTGGGGATTTGAGGGACCAAATGATGTCGAATTTTGATAAATATCGTAAGTATGGACTCGTGAGTGAATGGGCTATCAAGGTTTGTAATTTTTGTCGGATTTTGAGACGTGGGCCGGGGGCCGGGTTTGAGCCGATTTCAGGTTTTGGGTCTATTTTAGTAGTTTTTCTTGTGGACTTCATTCCTTTAGCGTATATTGATGGTATTGTACTAGTTGTGAATATATTCGGAGCATTTGGAGGCCGAATCGAGGGGCAAGAGCATCACGAAGTAGAGATTTGATCGGTTCGAGGTAAGTAACGATTGTAAATCTAGTCCTGAGGGTATGAAACCCGGGATTTTTATGTCATGTGATTTTTTGGAGGTGACACACATGCTAGGTGACGGGCGTTCACTGTTGGAGATTGTGACGTGGTCCGTCCCGTATCAACTGTAAAGTTGAATATTTTGTTGAAACTGTATACTTCTTATGTGTTTTAGAAAGAATTTTTGCAAATCAGGTTGGATGCTATATTTAGGCCTTATGCTAGTGTTGTTTGGACCCTTAGAGGTCTTATCTTTCTATCCTCGCATTGTTTTCAACTGAAAATCTATATTAAAACATGCTTATACATATTTAATGCATAACTCAGTCTCTATTACTCTATTTTGATGCATCACATAAATGTTATTTGGACTGAATACTTTGTTTTTCTGTGAGCTCGAGAGGCTGGAGAGGTTTATGACTGAGTGAGGCCGAGGGCCTGATTTGTGAGGATATTTAGGGGATCGGGCTGCACGCCGCATCATATTTGATGTAGGCCGAGGGCCTCATTGATTTATACCATGATTGGATTGATATAGCGCTTGGGCTAAAGGAGCCCTTCCGGAGTCTGTACACAACCCCAGTGAGAGCAGGTACCTACTGAGTGTGAGTGTGACTGCCGAGTGCCGAGTGTTGAGTGCCGAGTGCTGATGATTGGGAGGCATGATTGACTGTGAGGCATGAGTGATTGCAAGGTTTGCCCGAGGGGCTGTATATGATATCATCATTTTAGCTCATGCTTGCATAGAGCCTTTATTTGAAAAATGTGTTTAAATGATTTTTAATGGAAATTGGATTTAGCCGAGCTGATTTGACTCAAACTCTGATTTTAAAGTATGTCGTATTTTACTAAGGTTTGGATATGAACTGTACTTGAAATTTTCTCTTCATTACTTCTCAATCTTTATTTACTGTTGTTACTTACTGAGTTGGCGTACTCACGTTACTTCCTGCACCTTGTGTGCAGATCCATGCATTTCTGGACACGGTACCGGTTGTTGATTATTCAGTCACAGATCCATCGAAGTTAGCAAGGTAGTTGCCTGGCGCGCAACCCTGATTTTCTCCCTCTTTATCTCCCCTTAGTTTTATTTGGTTATTATCCATACTATGTTAGTCTTGTTATTGTCAGACAATTGTAGTAGTTTCTCATGACTAGTGACACCCCGATGTCGGGCTTTCTTTTCCACACTTTTGTTTTGATTTGAATTCCTTTATGAAGGTTTTATAATGAATAACTTTGTATTATCTCTTAAGAATGAAATATCAATATGTTTTTGGTAATGTGTCGGCTGGCCTAGTACCACGATAGGTGCCATCATGGCAGTGTTATTTTGGGTCGTGAAATAATTACCCATAGGACCTTAGAAATCTTCTATAGTACCTAGTCAGCCCTAGGAATCCCCTAAGTGCTTTAACTATTGTGGGGGTTGGCCAGTTGGCCATTGCTTCAATCTTTGAGGGATATGTGGCTACTCCCTCTCGAGTAATGATGTTCCCCAAGTATTCCACCCTAGATTGCCCAAATGATCCCTTAGAAAGTTTAGCAAAGAGCTACTCTTTCCTTAATATATTCAGCACCGCATGCATATGTGTGACATGGTCTTCTAAAGATGCATTGTAGATCAGGATGTCATCAAATAACACCAGTACAAACTTCCTCAAATATGCCTTAAATACATGATTCATAAGGGATGGAAAAGTTGCAGGAGCATTTGTCAAGCCAAAAGGCATGACTTTGAACTCATAATGTCATAAATGAGTCTGAAAGGAAGCTCTATAGATGTTTTCTTCCCCCATCCTAATCTGGTGGTAACCAGCCCTCAGATCAATTTTAGAATATATGCAAGAGCCATGTAACTCATCCATCAAGTCATCTACTAAGGGAATTGGAAATTTATCCTTAATAGACATGTTTTTAAGAGCTCTATAATCAATACAAAACCTCCATCTACCATATTTTTTCTTAACTAGTAATACAAAAGAAGAGAAAGAGGAGTGACTAGGTTGGATTATGCTATTACTAAGAATTTCATTCACTTGTTTCTCAATTTCATTCTTTTGAAAATAGTTGCACCTGTATGGTCTTATGCTAACTAGTATGGCTTCATCTTTCAGGGGAATGAAGTGGTCATGATTCCTCCTTAGTGGAAATGACATTGTCTTAGAAAATACATCTGGAAATTACTCCAAGACCTTGTTGATGGATGCATGTATCTTTTCTGTTGCCTGCAATTCTGTGGTTGAAACTGTGAAGAGGTGAGCCCAGATAGCTTGACCCTTTTTAAGGAGGTGTTTTACCCCAGAAGTGGTCATGTTTTTCGGCTTAGCTTGACTGTAAATACACTTGATTTCCACTCTCTTATCTTTATGTGAAGCTATAAAGTCCAAGAGAAGTGGATTGTGTCCCTTCATCCAATCTCTCCCTAGGACCATGTCGTTACCCCGTAATATGATGAGTCTCATTGAGTCTTCAAAATCTATCCCCTGTATACTCCACTTGAATTTAGGACAAGTGTGCAGACTAATGAGATGGTTCCTATTTGCCACAGTAACCCTCATAGGTACTACTTCTTTGATTAGGCACCCCATTTTCCTGGCAGTTTCTAAATCTAAGAAACTGTGTGTACTCCCTGAGTCTAGCAAAATTGTCATGGTATTTTTCTTAGATTTCCCTATAAACTTGATAGTGTTGGGCATCTCAGTCCCTGATAGAGCATTTAGACTTATGGCTTCATCATTCACCCACCTCTTCTGTGTGGAAGCTAGCATCCTCTTCAGTCTGTTCTGTGGAGGCAGTCATAGCATTCAATTGTTTGTTTTTGCAGTGATGCCCTGGATGGTACCTCTCTCCATATTTGTAGCAAAGACCTTGAGCCCTTCTTGACTCAAACCGCTTATTGCCTTGGCTAACATTCCCTGTACTCCTAACAGCTGGGGTAGAACCTTGTAGGTTGGTATGTGTGGAATTAGCTGGGCTGAAACCCCTTCACCATACTATTTAACCTTTCTTGTTCCAAGTCTCTATAACCCTTCTTGATGCCAGTCCTTCTCAACAACTTGGCTCAACGTGTAAGGATTGAGCATCATGACAGTGTGCCTTATTTCTTCTTTCAGTCCTTCCATAATGAATTCCAAGAAAATATCCTCTGGTATGGTAGGACGTCTAATCAAAACCTAGGCCTTAAGTCCTAAAACTTCTCTAGGTACTCATTGACTAAACCTTTCTGCTCAATTTTTTAAAATTCACCAATAAGGTTGAACTTACTATTTTTAGCATCTTGAAACCTTCTGCACAATTCCTCACAAAATTCTTGCCAACTAACTTGTCTTTTTCTTAATTGATAGGACAAGTACCATGCCTCAACCCTACCTTGAAGATGAATAACAACCTCTTCTAGCTTCTGGCCTTGATTAGTTATGTGGTTGTAGTGAATATTTGTTTTCACACCTTCTCAACCATGATCATGGATCTGCCCCTCCGGTGTCTTCAGAGTATGGAAACTCCATTTGAGAATTAGAATTGTGGCCTTGAATTCTCTCCCCTGTTCTAGGAGAATCCATTTGATCTCCTTTTGATCTATTGGTGGATCCCTCGAGATGAACTCCCCCAACTGGAGCACTACCCAAAATGCCCGCTTGATTGGGAAACAACTTGTCCATCTATAAATCCAATTTCTTAGCAAGATCATCTATCTTCGCCTTTTGCTTCTGATTTTTTCTCTGAACATTCAATATGAATCTGTAACTGGTTTTCCAATTTTCTGACATTGTCCTCCATAGGCTTGGTCCTAGTTTTTGTCATCGTCATTGTAATAGCCGGGATTTGCTACGATACTAAGTTGTAATATACTACCAAACAATAGAATCAATAGTACGAAAATGGAATTCTTTATTGATCACCCAAACGTATTTACAAATTTACTATCACTGTACAAAATTAGAAGAAAAGAGAACAATTGAATTGAACTCCACTCAGCTCGATCATCACCTGTAATGGAGATGGAACTGGATTAGGTCAAGGTGCAGAAATGGAGAAAAAGAAGAAGAAATAATAAAAGAAAGAAAGTGAGAGGAAGATGAAAGAGAAACGGATGAAGAAAGAGAAATTACCGGTCAAAACTGAATTCCTTCTCCCAGCCCAATTTTGTTATAACATCTAAGCCCAATCAACTGAATGTCTGAGCCCACTAACTAATTAGCTAGAACAAATTTGAGCCTTTAATCTGTACTTGATCTTGGTCGTTGATTTGCATTACACATGCCCTTCTATTACAGTCACGTGGCTTTCTAATTTAACCCTAATACTACTTTCCCAATTCATTTCATCTCCGACAAAGCATACGACCAACTCTAATAATATGACAAATTTGTTTTGGGGGTTAACACCAGAAAAAAGGGTACTCATTTATCCAATTGGATAATATGACTCAGCCAAAAGCCAATGAAGATTAGGACTCCAAAAAGCAAAAGGAAAAAAAATTTCCCTACTTTGTAGGGTATTATGGGGCCTCCACACCTCACGGAGTAGCTATACTATTAATGGCAAATATATGTTGCATAGACATGTAACAAATTACCATATTATGCTTAAACTCCACAACTCCTACTTCTGGAAAAGCTTAGTTAATTCAAATTAATTCTTTTACGCAGAAAAGCAACACAATTGAGCTATGGGCTAATAAATTGGTCTCTACCAAATGAAATACTCCATACGACAACTTATCCAACTAGAATCTTCAAAACCCCAAATCATAGACTTTATAAATAATACCTATATTCCTTGTCTGAAACATCAAAGGATGAATGCAACTCCTGATGGCTTTTTCCTCTTACCCAAGCACAACACCTACAACCGGCGAACCTTTGTCCTCATATATGATATGGTTTGGAAAGCAAATTGCCTCCATAAGATAAAACACTTCCTTTGGCTCTTAAATTTTCCATTGAAAAGCTACCCTCTTCTGCTTTCCTCTTTCACAAAAACAATATCAACTCAAACCAATGTTTCCAGTCTCATTCGGCTGCAATTCTCAACACACTTTTTCCCCACCCCATAGTCATATCCATTCGGTAAAAAGAAATTGTAATTACTCTTACATTATTAAAATGCCTAATGATTTATCTCTTCCTAGCTCAACCCAAATACCAATTACTCTCTGGCTTAATAGAAACTTTTTATAATACTTCTCACGAGGTAGATGTATATAAAAATATTAACCAACCAAGCAGTCTATTTCTAACTCACTAATAAAAATTACCATCATACTATTAAAATAAAATGGCATCCCCTAGACCGTAATACCTACAAACTCACCATAGATGGAGATTACAATCAGGAGGTGGCTTCTAATGGTGTCACGACCTATTTATTCCTCCGTTAGGCGTCGTGATGGCACCTAGTCTTAGGGACTAGGTAAGCCTAACATTAATTGAAATAACAACAATATTTAAATAACATCTGATAATTCTGAAATAGAAATCTCTATAAAATTTACAATCCCAAAACCAGTAGTACAAGTCATAAGCTCTACAGAATTTGCTGGAAAACGTCAAAAATACAACAGTTTCAAAAAAAGAGTGAACAATATAAATACAAAATAAGAAGGTAACTCCGAAGCTTGCGAACACAGCATCATGTTTACCTTGAGTCTCCACCACGGATCTGTACAGTTAGCTAACGATTTACTTATTCTGCAATACCTAGATCTACACAAAAATGTGTAGAAGTGTAGTATGAGTACACCACGGCGGTACCCAGCAAGCATCAAGACTAACCTCAGTGAAGTAGTGACGAGGAACAGTCAAGACACCTACTGGACTAAATAACCTAAACAAGTATAAGTGTAGAAGCAACAAAATACAATATCTATATGAAAACTACGCATAATGACAAATAATACGGTAATTGCAGTAAGGAAGGAAAACAACAACTAATAGCGGAACACCAAAATAATGATACAGTAGAATGAACAGAACACAGTTTAAATCTGGTGATCACAATTAAAGGAAAGGCAAGTAACAACTCAACAAATATGACCGCTTTCACACTAGGCCTTAGCCAATAACCTCCACGAGGTATCGAACCTCAGAATATTCACAACTCAAGGGTCCTAATTCCAGAACCCTAACACTTAGCATCATGTGCTCTCATTACAATTTATAACCACACTGACGATTCACGTGCCAAATAGAGTCATTCTCACATAGAAGGCAAGTAAACATGATATGTATCTATACTCAACAATATCAAGATCCATTCTCTTAACCGATCAGAGTGATTAACTAGGTGTATGCTTGTGCAAGTGTCATAAAATAGTTCATGCANGGGTAAGTTCCGACCCGCACGAAAGGCGTAACGATCTGGGCACTGTCTCGGAGAGAGGCTCGGTGAAATAGACATGTCTGTGAAGATGCGGACTACCTGCACCTGGACAGAAAGACCCTATGAAGCTTCACTGTTCCCTGGGATTGGCTTTGGGCATTTCCTGCACAGCTTAGGTGGAAGGCGAAGAAAGCCTCCTTCCCGGAGGGGGGGGGGAGACATCAGTGAGATACCACTCTGGAAGGGATAGAATTCTAACCTTGTGTCAGGACCTACGGGCCAAGGGACAGTCTCAGGTAGACAGTTTCTATGGGGCGGAGGCCTCTCAAAAGGTGACAGAGGCATGCAAAGGTTTCCTCGGGCCGGACGGAGATTGGCCCTCGAGTGCAAAGGAAGAAGGGAGCTTGACTGCAAGACCCACCCGTCGAGCAGGGATGAAAGTCAGCCTTAGTGATCCAACGGTGCCGAGTGGAAGGGCCTACGCTCAACGGATAAAAGTTACTCTAGGGATAACAGGCTGATCTTCCCCAATAGCTCACATCAACGGGAAGGTTAGCAAGTATAGAAAAAAAAGAAATGGACAGCACGCAGAATGCTTTCCCACAATTTTCCACAAGATAAAACTCACACAGGTAAGTTCACCACTTCACAAATATCAACAACAAGAATTCCCCCAGGCCATCACAGATCTTTACAAATCAATGGTTGACATAGCCACCTTGTCTCTCCACGTGCGTAATTAATATAATAAATGTCCGCCTTGTCTCGCCACACGTGCATAATAATGTTCCCACCTTGTCTCACTACATGCGCATGACATAATTATATATATATATATATATAATTAATATATATATATATATAGCCCGCCTTGTCACGCTGTGTGTGCAAATATCAATAGTAACAATAGCATGACAGAAACCTCTTGCAACCTAATAACACCCGCATGGCAGAAACCTCATGCACCACAATAATAACCGCTTGGCATAAATCTCGTGCATCATAACAACAAGTACAACAACAACAATGACAAATAATATAGGGATACGACAATTAAATCAACTCAGAAATTCCAGAACATAAAGAAATGGAAGAACTAGTTCACAAGGAATAGCCACAATAGAGAATGCTAGTCATAATAAGAAACAACTCAACAAGGAAGGAAATAATATGTAACAACTCATCCACAAAGTACAGCTCAACAACAAGTGAGATAGCATGAGGCAATAATTCCAATTAAGGATAAGTCTGCTGTGATAAAGGATAACTAGCTTCATTTAGGATTTAGTACTCACGAAAGAGTTACAACAATTACAATTAAGGATAAGCAACGGAAAGGATAATCACGTCCTCAATTATGGCTGAACAATTACAGAAGAGATAATAAAAATTTCAAATAACGATAAGCAGCTAGTGATAGATAGCATGGCAACATAAGAGGTAACGAATCTTCAGTTAAGTCATATAAGAGTCAAATACGCAATAAGATTGCATCATGAAGAAATTAATTCCAATTAAAACAGGTAGAGTGAATCTAGTAATTGAGAAAACTTAATCATAACAAAAATAACTTCATACTCAGTGAATAGAAGAACCTAAAAACCCTAACATGCCATCTTTCTACAAATAAGCCGGAGCACGTTCTTGTCACCTCGCGTTCATGAAATTCACAAGATACAATTAGCATAGAAGACTCAAATCCTAAGGGGTAGTTCCCCTACACAAGGTTAGACAAGATACTTACCTCAAAGCAGACAAACTGATACTCAAAAATTAACTTCTCGGGTGAAAGACCTTCGGACAGCTCAAATCTAGCCAAAATAACCAATCGATTTGCTTGAAAACCCCACAAAGAATCGCTCGAAACCGAGCTTTACAATTCAAGATATGATAAAAATGGCCTAAACCTTAATTTGGAAGATATATTCTGTTTCCCAGGCGTCAAAGCATCGCAATTGTGAAACATCAATCGCGGTCACAAAGAAGGAAAAGAGTGTTGCCCAGTTTGTGCTTCACGAACGGAACAACATGCTCGTGAACGCAGAGAAGAAATGTCTGATGGGTCACGACTGGCCTACGCAAACACGTGGAATAGTACGCGAACGCGAAGAATGGGGTGGCAAGGTATCGTGAATGTGAAGAGACAAACGTGAAAACGAAAGAAGGAATGGCAGGCTTCCACGATCACGGAAGGGGACATGCGAACGCAAAGAACAAATTTTCCTTCCTCCAAAATTACACTTCGCGAACGCGAAGGAGGAGACGCGAACGCGATGAAGGAAACCAGATGACAGAAAATAGCAATCAAAAAGTAGAAGGAAATAGCTCGTAGCCCATCCGAAACTCACCTGAGGTCCCCGGGACCTCGTCTAAACATACCAAAAAGTTCCATAACCTAACACGGACTCGCTCGAGGTCTCAAATCGCGCAGAAACCTCTATAATTAACCTGGAATGACGTCAAATTTTGCAGGCAAATCCTAAATGACATAACGAAGCTTTTCAAACTCTCGGAATCGCATTCCGACCCTAATATCACCAAAGTAAACTCTTAGTCAAACCTCCCCACCTTCTAAACTTCAACTTTTTCAACTTTCTCCGAAATACTTCAAATTACCCTACGGGACTCCAAATCCAAATTTGGACATGCGCCTAAGTCCATAATCACCATATGAAGCTGTTGAAATCATCCAAAACATTTACACAAAAGTCAAATTCTGGTCAACTCTTACTGCTTAAGCTTCCAAAACTAGAATCCTTCTTCCGATTTGACTCCGAATCACCCTGTAACTGAACTCGACCATGCACACACGTCAGTACAAATAATACAAAGCTTCTCGAGACCTTATGCCATCGAACAAGGCTTAAATTCTCAAAACGACCGGCCACTTTTTACATCCTCCCCTCTTAAACAAACGTTCTTCCTCGAACGTGCCAAGAATCGCCTCGAAGTCATCAAATCACTGAATTAACACATCCAACATACACCCGCGGGCGACCTCACGTCACCCCGATCCAGATAAACCTGACAACACCACCTCAATTGTAATTCATCCCTTATACCAACACCAATAAGCCTTAGAGCCTTAATTCTCACCTTCTTTTCATCTCTAGAAGACCCTATTATAGAGCCACACCAGCTATCAGTATCAACCTACTGCAACGACTCATGCCTACATCCACAAGGTACATACACACAACGTGACATATCAGACATAGGCCCATATTAACATTCCTGATCACAATCACTGCCTGTAATCAAATCCAGCACCTACAATTAGCCCCATATCCGATATAACCCTATTTCAAACCTCCACAACACTGAGAATGATACAAGAAACACGAAGACCTCATAACTATACTCCCAGATCAACAAGTCATATGTAACGCCGCCGGAGAAACAACCCGTAAACTAAAACTCAAATAAGCACAAGATGAAATCTATTGAATATGCAGAGAGAAACACATAAGAGAAATATCAAACAAGCCCGACATGCACGACTCTCTGTCAGTACCATCCTACAAATAAATTAAAAATAGAAAAATCAAAGTATATGAACAAACCACAAGGTTCTCATCCTGATATATCTTGCACCATGGCACGCAGCCCGACTCAAACATATCAAATAACATGGAATCACGAGGGTCTCACCCTCAACTCTGAATCACAAGCTGAATACACATCGTACCAATTGAAATCTTCCACTAACTCAATTCTGCCAATAGAATCACAACACTTACTGAAATTTCACACCGGTAGAGCATCTAAATCACAAATGATAACCAAAATACTCAGGAATCACATCAAAACCTACTATATTGGACAACAAAAATTCACTTCTAGTCTCGTAACTCTCATCAATGAATAAAAACAAACGATAGACACGACCTACCACTCATATAATCTTCTAACAGGGGTAAACATATAAGAAGAGTACTAATATGAAACTCACCCATAAGTGAATCAACAAATAAGGGAACTTACCCCGATAAGCAGAACCGAAACAAAATACTAATGGTGCCCCTTTGTGACAATCAAAAGCATACCCGTATGACTTCATCTAGTGCAGTGGCCTCGAGCCTACTATACGAAACACATTAACGGGCCGGGCCTCCCCCTCTTGGGTGCCCTCTACTCGCCTGAATACCCCGCTGTGACACATCTGTCTGGAGTCCCACATAGGCCCATATTAACATTCCTGATCGCAATCGCTTCCCATAATCAAATCCAGTACCGACAATTTGCCTCATATATGATAGAACCCTGTTTCAAACCTCCACAATGTTGACAATGATGCAAGAACCATGAAGACCTCATAACTATACACCCGGATCAACAAGTCACATCTAACACCACCGGCACACACCCCGTAAACTAAAACTCAAATAAGCATAGAACAAAATTGCCGGAATATGCAAAGAGAAACACATAAGAGAAATATCAAACAAGCCCGACAGACACGACTCTCTATCAGTACCATCCTATGAATCACTTAAAAAATAAAAATCAAAGTATATGAACAAACCACAAAGATCTTATCCTGATATATCTTCCACCACGACACATAGGCCGACTCAAACGTATAAAATCACATGGGATCGCGAGGGTCTCACCCTTAGCTCTGAACACATCGTACCAATTGAAACCTTCCACTAACTCAATTCTGCCAATAGAATCACAATACTTACTGAAGTCTCACGCCGGTAGAGCATCTAAATCACAAATCGTAACCAAAATACTTAGGAATCAAATCAAAACCTTCTGTAATGGACAACAAGAATTCACTTATAGTCCGGAAACTCTCAACAATGAATAAAAAAAGATAGACACGGGATACCACTCATATAATATCCCATCAGGGGTAAACACATAAGCAGAGCGCTAATCATGAAACTCACCCATAAGTGAAGCAACAAATAAGGGAACACACCCCGATAAGCAGAATTGAAACAAAATACGAATGGAGCCCATCTGTGACAATCAAAAGCATACATGTATGACTTCATCTGGCGCAGTGTCCTCGAGCCTACTGTACAAAACACATCAACGGGCCGGGCCTCCCTCTCTTGGGCGCCCTCTAATTGCATGAATACCCCACTATGACATATCTGTTCAGAGTCTGGGATAATCTCTCACCATGTGGCTGGTATCTCCACACTCGAAGCAGCCTCTCTGCTAATGTGGCTGTGGAAACTGTGCGGTATGGGTAGTGTGAGACCCATGAGTACCTGAAACACCGTGCTTAGCCTGAAGTGCAAACTGAACTGGCTGACCTACAAAACCTCTACCATGTCGAACCCTGCATCAAAAATAAGGACCAGTATATCTCTCCGGTCTGCGAGACATCCTGTTCTCCTTGTCCTCTCTCTCTTCTGACCTCGCCTACCCTCCCTTTCCTGGCCCCGCATGTCCTCTGTCTCTTGGTCGCACATGTCTTCCCCTCCACGAGCTATCCCTGCCCCCTACTAAAATGAAACATCCGAATCTAACTCCCGAGCCATGTTGAACCGAATATCATTCATGAGCCCGTATTGAATCTACGAATACGCTCTCTAACTGTAGCAACCAAAGTAGGTGCATATCTGGCCAAATCACTGAATCTAATATTTACTTTGATACTAACATAGTGCCCTGGTTCAACTGCTCAAACTCCGTGCGCCATGCATCCCGAAGGGACAGAGGTACAAACTCTCTCAGGAACATCTCTGAAAACTAAACCCATGTAAGTGAAGCTACCTCAGCCTGGCTACCCAACTCATACACCCCCACTGCTGATAAGCCGCTCCCCTTAGCTAGAACTTAGTAAAAACAACCTCACTCGTCTCCAAAATACCCATAGTATGGAGAATACGGTGACACTCCTCCAAAAAACCCTGGGCATCATTCATCACCAATCTACTGAAGGTGGGAGGGTGGTACTTCTTGTACCTCTCAAGTCCAAGTTGTTCTTCCTCAGATGCAGCTACCAAAACCACAAGCTGAAATGGAACTACAGGCTCTATCGCCATGATACCTGGAACTAGTACAACATGAACGTGCTTCGCTAGAGTGTGGGCGGCGGGAGTGTAGGCCCCTCCCGGTCTGTGAAGTAGCTGGTGCAACTGGGATCAACCCCGCCTGAGCCAATGTACCAAACATGCTCAGGAACTATGTTAAGGTCTCCTAAAGTCTGGGGGTATTAGCAGGCCCCTCCAGTACATGTACCCCAACCGGAGCTACTGGAGGCTCCTCAACTGCTTCTCCGGTAGATTCCCTAGCTACGATACGTACTCCTCTTCGGCCTCTAACTCTGCCCCTAGCGACATTAGCTCCAGGGGCAACATCATCAGTAACTACAGCTCGTGTCATCACCATCTGAGAGAGAATGGAATAATAAAAGCTCAAACTTTGAGATCAATAAACTCACACATAGGAATGAATGAAGTGAAACTGTCCTAATAGTTCTCTAGCCTCTCGAAGATAAGTACAGACGTCTCTGTACCAATCCGCAAGACTCTACTAAACTCGCTTATGACTCGTAGCACCTATGAACCTAGAGATCTGATACCAACTTGTCATGACCCAATTTATCCTCCGTTGGGCATCGTGATGGCTCCTAGTCTTAGGGACTAGGTAAGCCTAACATTATGTAAAGACCCGTAAAATTTTCTTGTTTAAAATAATGCCCGAATGAGTCCCTGAGTTGTTTTTATTGTGAAAATTTTTAAAACGAACCTAAATTGAGTAAAAAGTATCCCTGGACTTAAAGAATAAAATTTTCCAGAAAATGGGCGTTATGCGATGCACTATGCGATCGCATAACATGTATGCGGACTGCATACTAATCGCATACCTGGGTAGATCACTTCCCCATTTGAGGACAACTATGCGGTGCAATATGCGATCACATTTTAGTTCTGCGGACCGCATAGCTGTCGCATTGTTGCCTTTGATTTTTGGGAGGGAGGTTATGTGACGCACTATGCGATCCTATAACGTATATGCGGACCGCATAATGGTCGAACACCTGGGCAGTGTGTTTTGAATTTTGGCTCATCTTGAGGGCCATTCTGCGGTCGATTCTGCGAACCGCATGTCAGGAATGCGATCGCATTCCTGACCGCATTTTTGTGTCTGGCTCCTATTTTTCTAATTTTAAAACCCGACCCCAGTTCATTAAAACACCCCTCCCCTTCATTTTAACCATTTTTTGAACAAAATTAGAGAGAGGGGAGAGAGGGTTCTTGAGAGAGAAAGCTTCATCTTTATCAATTGGATTTTCAAAGTCACTCAAGCCTAAAAATCTTGAGTAATCATCTTCTTCTTCATTCTAACATGTAAGAATCCCCAAACCCTTTTCATTAGTTTTCAGGTTTTAAACAAAAAGGGACTCTCATGAATTGATTCTTGAAAATATAAGTTGATACCTTGCATGCATGATCATTAATGTCCATAATCTAGTAAGAGGAAGTGGGTTGGGGTAAAATTCACAAAGAAGGGGTGGTAATCTAAGGGGTCACATAGCAGTCGATAAAATGCTTAAAAGAGTTCGAATTATATGCATGATTTCCAATTCTGAGTTAAATATGTTTAATTGTGAACTAGATTGACGGTACTAGTCGGTTCGGTGATTTGTGAGTAAAATTTAAAAAGGGATTTCAACCCCAGGTATGTATGGATAACTTTAACCTTTGTATAATCCACTTGTTGGGTCCGAGCATACGGTATGTGTACCTTGTTTTAAAATATATGAATTGATTGTTCAAACGTGTTGAGATGTAAGATATCTATTCTCTGATTGTCCTAGTTGATTTCTATACTACCGTGCTATATGAGATTGTGAAAAGTGGTTTGATGTGCTTATCTTATTATGTGCAAAGCTCGTAAATGCTCGAGGGTATCGATATGAAAGTATGTGTTGATGAATGAAGAAATGTTAATTTGCCCAAATGTGGGAATGTATATGATGACTAAAAACCGTGCGTGGTAACTAATGAAAAAGGGTATTGTGAAATGATGTAAATGAGTTGAACGATTATAACAACACCGTGTACATGAACCATTGCTTGGTGAGAGTCATTGTGCCTTGAGCTCAAATAGCGAATTGTTGATATGAACTTGTGTTCCTTGAAAGGAAGAATTCTTGTGATTTGATTGTTTGTGGTTGGTGTTACGAAATATGATTGTCAGGTGGGATCGGGTTGCGCGCCACAACACGAACTAGTAAGGATAATGAGATGTGAGGTAATAAGGGTGGTCGAGGTAATAAGGGACGTCGAGGTAATAAGGATGGATCATTATCACCATTGAAATGCAAATTTATGAAACTTGATGAGATGTGAGGTAATAAGGGTGGCCGAGGTAATAATGGTGGCCAAGGCAATAAGGATGGAATGTGAACATTATCACTATCGAAATGAAAATCTGGGAAACTCTTGAATATGGTGATGTTGAAAGGGGAAAATGAGAGATTGTGAAACTTGTTGATTTTGGTTGCTTCTTTCCACGTGCATTGATTGATTGGTTCTATTATTGTTCCTTACTTGTGTATTGCTTGATTGTACTTGGGATAAAGTTTGTTCATACATACTAGTACTATTCCACAATACTAACGTCCCTTTTGCCGGGGGCGCTACATTTTCTTATATGAATGTAGGTGGTTCTACATCAGGTAATTCAGCCTACCGTCAGTAGTGCCTCCTCTCCTTTCTGTCAATTGTTCTGGTGAGCCCCACTTTCTCTCGGGGCCACGTGTGGCTCATGTCGCCTTATTTTGAGTTTATGGTGTAGTGAAAGGTATAGCCGGGGCCTTGTTGCCGGCAAGTATTATATAAATCTTTTGTAATCATAGAGGCTCCGTAGACACAATGTGGGTAATATGCTTGTGTATTTTGGGTAGTAAGCGTACGGTTCGGAACCGTGGTCCACATTGAAAATGTTGTATGTAATTTGTAAGCATTTGGATCCTATGTTGGTTTTGATGAAAAGGTAGAAATGAAATGAAATCATAAGTTTATACTTAAGTTATAAATGGCTATTTCGCATGAATAATATATATTAAAATCACAGGGTAATGCGTGGGATAGGAAAGGCAAATCAGGTTCGCTTGACTGGGTTCATTCGGTTAGACGTTGGTCTCGTCCCTCGATTTTGGGGCGTGACACATATTTACGGTTGGGTCATGTTGTTTCTAGAGAAGGGATTAAGGTTGATCCCCAAAAGATTGCAGCGGTGAAGGATTGGCCTAAACCAATGACCCCGACAGAGATTCGCAGTTTCTTGGGTCCAGCTGGGTATTATCGGAGGTTTGTGGAGGGATTCTATGCCCTCGCCTCCCCATTGACTAAATTGACGCAAAAAGAAACTAAGTTCCAATGGTCCGACGCTTGTGAGAAGAGCTTTTAGGAGTTGAAATCAAGATAGAATTCCGCACCGGTGTTAACTTTTCCAGAAGGCACGGAGGGATTTATGGTATATTGTGATGCTTCAAGGGTTGGTTTGGGATATATGTTGATGCAACACGGGAAGGTTATAGCCTATGCTTCTAGGAAACTCAAGAATCATGAGAAGAATTATCCGACGCATGATTTAGAACTCGCGGCAGTTGTGTTTGCATTAAAAATCTGGCAACATTATTTGTATGGGGTCCATGTGGACGTGTTCTCAGACCACAAGAGTCTCCAATATTTGTTCAAGCAGAAGGAGTTGAATTTAAGGCATCGACGATGGTTAGAATTGCTTAAGGATTATGATATGAATATCTTGTACCATCCAGGGAAGGCGAATGTGGTGGCCGACGCTCTCAGTCAGAAATCTATGGGTAGTTTAGCTCATTTGAAAGTGGATCAGAGGCCTATAGCTCAGAAGATTTATCAATTGGCCAGTCTGGGGGTCTGTCTCTCGACCTCGGACGATGGAAATATTATGGTGCATAATGGGGCAGAATCAGCATCTGTAGCGGAAGTCAAGGAAAAGCAGTATTTGGATCTGGCATTGACGCAGTTGAAGGAGGCAGTTTTGAATAACAAGATTTCGGCATTTTCACTCGGTAGCGATGATGGTGTTTTACGGTGCCAGGAAAGGCTATGTGTTCCTAATGCCAGGGAATTGTGATGGCGTAAGCTCATAATTCCAGGTATTCTGTGCACCCGGGTTCTACGAAAATGTATCAAGATCTTCAGGAAGTTTATTGGTGGAGCGGTATGAAGAGAGGTGTGGCAGACTTCATATCTAAATGTCCGATCTGTCAGCAGGTGAAGGCCGAGCATCAAAGGCCCGGTAGGCTAACACAGCTTATGGAAATTCCAATGTGGAAATGGGAAATGATCAACATGGATTTTGTGGTAGGGATACCTCGTGCTCAGCGCAAGTTCGACTCGATTTGGGTGATAGTGGATTGACTCACGAAATCAGCTCACTTCTTGCCAGTCAAGTCCACCGATACTGCAGAACTGTATGCTTAGTTGTATATCAAAGAAATAGTCAGGCTTCATGGTACTCCAGTTTCTATTATCTCAGATCAAGGAGCCCAGTTCACGGCTAATTTTTGGAGGAAGTTCGAGCAAGGTTTGGGTACTCAGGTAAATCTCAGCACGGCTTTTCATCCGCAGACTGATGGTCAGGCAGAAGGGACTACTCAGACGCTTGAAGATATGTTACGGGCTTGTGTGTTGGACTTCAAGGGTAGTTGGGATCACCATTTAACGCTTATTGAATCTGCTTACAATAACAGCTTTCACGCTAGTATTCAGATGGCCCCATTTGAGGCATTGTATGGAAGAAGGTGTAGATCTCTGATTGGGTGGTTCGAAGTTGGTGAGGCAGAATTGTTAAGGCCAGATCTTGTGCACCAGGCGTTGTAAAAAGTCATAGTCATTCAAGAGAGGATGAAAACCGCTCAGAGCCGTAAAAAATCCTATGCGGACGTTCGTCGAAGAGAATTGGAATTCCAAGTAGATGATTAGGTATTCTTGAAGGTATCTCCCATGAAGGGAGTGATGCGGTTTGGGAAGAAAGGGAAATTGAGCCCAAGGTATGTCGGGCCATATTGGATTGCTCAAAGGATCGGACAAGTGGCTTATATGTTGGAATTACCCCCTGAATTGTCATTAGTGCACCCGGTGTTCCACATGTCTATGTTGAAGAAAGTGGTTGGAGACCCATCAGTCATCGTGCAAGTTGAGACTATTGAGGTTAATGAAAAATTATCGTATGAAGAGGTTCCAGTTGCTATTCTTGATAGAAAAGTCTGTAGATTGAGGAACAAAGAAATTGCTTCAGTTAAACTATTGTGGCGAAGTCAGCACGTTGAGGAAGCCACGTGGGAAGTGGAAAATGAGATGAAAGAGAAATATCCCCATTTGAGTCTAGTAGTATTCGTCCGAACTGTCATCTCTAAGAAACTTATGTTTT
This sequence comes from Nicotiana knightiana, assembly GCA_005239525.1. Taxonomy (NCBI): domain Eukaryota; kingdom Viridiplantae; phylum Streptophyta; class Magnoliopsida; order Solanales; family Solanaceae; genus Nicotiana; species Nicotiana knightiana. Next base: position 113,930 of record ML422725.1, on the reverse strand, counting down.
ATGTTCAGTTTTGTGCAAAAGCACCCCATCTGCCCCTAATTGCCTTATTGTTGTAACTTCCCAATATGTGCTAAAACCGAACCTGCTGCTACTATTTGGGTAGTGTGCAACGCTTGAAGTAAATGAAAGTTTTGTGGAACGTATGTGTTAGGCAAGTGATTAATAGTAGCGTAGGTTGGTAATGATTAATTGAAATGAATATGGTGTATTAAGGTGATTGGGTTGTATGGGACTCATTAAAATGACCAAGTTGTGTGCAAGAATGTGAATCATGTGCAAATTTGTGGTATAAGAAAAAAGAGCTATGTGTAGTTGACAAAATGATTGAATATTTGCAAATTGATGAGGTAGCAACGTTGTGTGTGAGTTATTGGGTGATTAAAACTGTTTAATGGTGCTTGGAAATGTGTTTCGGGGGCTCTCTGACAGGTAGATACGTCTAATTACAAAGGGAACTCTGGCGAAATTTTTCTGAAATATTGGAGTTAGTAAAAATCTAGAAGTTTGCATATCATGCTTTCAAAACTAATTGATTTCCAAAATCCCCATGCGAGGACGAATGATTTTTAAGGGGGGAGGATGTAAAGACCCGTAAAATTTTCTTGTTTAAAATAATGCCCGAATGAGTCCCCGAGTTGTTTTTATTGTGGAAATTTTTATAACGGACATAAATTGAGTAAAAAGTACCCCCAGACTTAAAGAATAAAATTTTCGAGAAAATGGGCATTATGTGACGCACTATGCGATCACATAACATGTATGCAGACCGCATACTGGTCGCATACCTGGGAAGATCACTGCCCCATTTGAGGACAACTATGCGGTACAATATGCGATCGCGTTTTAGTTCTGCGGACCGCATAGCTCTCGCATTGTTGCCTTTGCTTTTTGGGAGGGAGGTTATGCGTCGTACTATGTGATCGCATAACGTGTATGCGGACCGCATAATGGTCACATACCTGCGCAATGTGTTTTGAATTTTGGCCCATCTTGAAGGCCATTCTGCGGTCGATTCTGCGGACCGCATGTCAGGAATGTGATTGCATTCCTGACCGCATTCTTGTGTCGGGCTCTGATGCGAGACTAAATTGCATGGTTTAGCATGTGATATACCTTACATTTAATGAGCATTAATGATAAAATTACACTTGTTATGTGCTTAATGGAGTTTATTTCATGTGTAGGTGAATTGGAAATGGAAACGGAGCTAAAGGGATGCAAATACGTCAAAAATACGCAAAAGGAGACGCCCGGGCAATAGCCGGGCGTTTGCCCCCTAAAGCCAGGCCCCCCCTGGAGTTAGGGGGCATTTACCCCATAAGGCCTGCCCCCCCTGGCGTTAGGGGGCGTTAGGGCCATAACACCAGGGCCCCCCTGGCGTTAGGGGGGCGTTAGAGCCCAAACGCCAGGGGTC